>SMSQ01021361.1:2127-13370 GCA_019453375.1 Ctenoplectra terminalis | reverse complement strand
GTGTTGTACAAACGCTTTCGCAATTTTCTTATCGTGTTAAAACGAAACAGTGTTACAAGATTCCGCGTTGCAGGAGGGCTACCCGTATTTCGAAAAATTAAAAGCGTGTCTTGGTATTCCTCGTAAAGAACAAATGACAATCTCGCAATTAGTTCATCTTCCCTATTCAATTTCGAAGCTCAGGGACTTTCAGAGCTTAAGTAATCACTGGATGAACGAAGACAAACATCCTCCGTTTGAAAACTTATCACAGAATCCATTTATGTAACCCATAGACGTTACGAGGAATCTATAAAAGTACCTGCATGACCTACTCTCCGCGTCGTCTGTCCCTTCATTTTATTTCTGCAATTCTGCTCCGATATTTCTCATTTTCTTTCCATTTTCTTGTCCCATTATTCCGTCTATTTCTTAACGCTCATTTTCTTCCCTTCGAAATTTCTTTTTCTCTCCCTTTCTCTAGTTTCTCTTATGCAATTGTACTTTTGTCTCTTCTCACCCGTTGACCTCGCTATTTCTCTCTGTTCCTATACTTTGTGCCGGTGTCCGTGGTTCGCCAGCCTTTTGAATCGTTCGTTTCGCAGATCGCATCTATGATGAAGCCGCTCGACCTTTTCGAATCGATACCGCGCCGGCTCAAAAGACCTCGAAATCTTCTTGGTACCGATGCTGTGTTACGATGTAGTATTTACTCGATACTCAACAGCCCCCCCGGCTCTTTTGCAAACCGACCACGATCGTCGTCAACGAAAATGGCGATTCGCTTTGAACGATCATAATATTGGTCGCTTATACCGCGACAGGATGATTGCAGAAGTCGAATCGCTGCGATTTACCATTTGGAATAAGATATAAGATATTCTGCGAGGATTCAGGTTCGGAGATTTGAAGTTAATGACGGTGGGAGGTTCGTTGGGAAGATTGTTTGGTGTTTTGTGAGGTCTCAGGTTTGGAAATTTTAAAATTTAAATTTAAGTTAATAATCGTGGAAGATGGATTAGAGGAATTTTATTATTAGTTTAGGAGGATTTAGGTTTGGAAATTTTAAGTTAATAATTGTGGAAGATGCGTTAGAGAATTTTTTTTTAGAGTCTCCAAGGCTTCAAGTTTAGAAATTTTTAATTAATAATTTTTCAGTATTTCATGAAGCCTCAGTTTTGGAGATTCGAGGATAATGATCGTGGAAGATGGACTAAAATAATTTTTCAGCATTCTATGAAGCTTCAAATTTGAAAATTTGAAAATTTAAAATTAATAATCGTGAAATATGCATTAGAGTAATTTTATCATTAGTCTCCGAGGCTTCAGGTTTAGAAATTTTTAATTAATAATTTTTCAGTATTTCATAAAGCCTCAGTTTTGGGGATTCGAGGATAATGATCGTGGAAGATGGACTAAAATAATTTTTCAGCAGTCTACGAAGCTTCAAATTTGAAAATTAAAAATTAATAATCATGAAAGATGCATTAGAGTAATTTTTTTATCACTCTCCAAAACAAAAATTAACTCCACCCAAAAAAAAAAGAAAAAAAAGTATATACTTTTTCCTAAAGAAAGACGCGACCTTTTCAAGCCTGGGCAAACATCACCTCTCTCTGGAAACATTTCAAAGCCTCCTCCGGATGAGCACGTTTTCCAGAGAAGATTTTCCCGAAAAGACGCGTAGACAGGCGTCTTTCCGCCTTCGACGTCGCGTTCTCTTGAACGTTTCGATTTTTCGGGTCGAGAATCTCGTTCACGACGCGTCTTGTTCACCTTCTCTTCTCTATCCGATGCTGTCTGGCCTCCAGCGGTATCGGCGTTCGCCCACGTTCAGCCGCGTGTTGACATCCTCGTTGGCGACGCCTTTATATGGGCAGAGCATCGCGACAACGCGTACGTGTCTCGTTCCTTGGCCGGCGGATTTCTTCTTTTGGCCGGTTCTCGCGCACGCCTCGTTTCCCTGGCTTCCGATCTACCTGTTCCGTGCGATTTCTTTTGGAATTTCACGGTGTGTGTGGAGAGAGAACAGGAAGGAACCGAAAGTGAGACGGTTGGAGATTATTGTTGGAAATAATTTTGAAGAATCTTGGAAGATCTTGGAAAATGTTAGAAAATATTAGAAGACTTTAGAAAGTTGGAAAATCTGAGAAAATCTTGGAAGATCTTGGAGAAATTTTGAAGATCTTGGAAGATGGTGAAAAATCTAAGAAAATCTTTGAAATCATGAAGAATTACGAAAGATCATGGAAGATCGTGAAAAATCTAAGAAAATCTTGGAGACCATGAAGAATTGTGAAAGATCATCGAAGATCGTGAAAAATCTAAGAAAATCTTGGAGATCGTGAAGAATTTTGAAATACCAATGGAAGATCTCGGAAAATCTAAGAAAATTTTAGATCATGAAGAATTTTAAAGATCTTGGAAAATCATTGAAGATCTAAGAAGATTATATCGAAAAGGTAAAAGAAAAAAATGGTTCGGTCTGTAATCTTCTTCCGGAAGGTTTGGAGTTGGTCACATGCGAGATAGTTGACAGAGGTGTGGGTGCTTGCATGCCGTAGGTGTGGGTGCTTTTGGGAGAAAGGAAGGATGAAAGAAATAGAAGATTGAACTGGGAGGATATTTACAAGTGTAAGACCATGTCATTTCTTTTAACACGGTATTTATTCGGAGTTAGGAGATATTTAAACAACACGGTTTCTCGAATTTTTGTTCGAAATTTAATCAGATATAAAATATAAACTAGCAATATCAATATTATTTTTAGAATTTTGTATAACTCGACAATAGGTGAGATACTCGACTATATTTTCCCAATTCAATATCGAGACTCGCAATCGTTTTATCTTCCATAACAATACTATTCTTTAAACTCCATTCGATTAAGTTTTCACTATTTCTCGAACGCTGCAACTGCTTTCCCAACAGTTCAGTTTAACGTTTTAAAGTCTCTATTCCAACGTACGACGATAAAAATATTCGATTTCGAGGAAGGTCCAAAGGACCCATTCCGAGCCAGAGGAATCATGCAAATGGTAAGCACAAATTTCTGATCTCATCCGATGCTGACGTTTCAATTCCAGAAAAGTGCTTCACCGATACGCTAGATACGGATCATGTTCGTGGAATTGGACGCCGCGAAACAAGTATCAATAAAATAGAGTAATGTTCCGTGTACGGGAGCGGATATATCTTCTCCGAGAAGTGATTTCTACGCGTACACCTAGAAATGTAGCTTTATAAAAATGATACACGGCCGCAATATAGTTAGAAACAGACGGCTTAAACCGGAGCTCAAGGTCCTCGAGCGTGGCAGCGCGCGTTCGAATGAAATTTTCCAGATAGCTAATCTGTCGTTTATATTGGCCGATAAACTATGGAAAATTATGAAGACGATAGGTACCTTGAAACATGAAGAACTGCTTGGGAAATATTTGATTAAATTGTGAATTTAAAAACCATCGGTACCAAAATGGCGGCTTGCATCGAAAATAAACGTCTCGTGAAAAGAATTTTCTACATTATTTTATACAATTTTCCAATATTTAACAAAACAGTTCTGCTTTATAAGAATTAATTTTAATTTCTTTTTTTTTCGCTTTTCGATTAGGAAAAAATGTTGAACAGTAAGCATCGATTGAAAGAATTATTAGTTGTATCTCAAAATGTTTAATAATATGTTTCATTGAATGATATAATAAAATAATAGTGAACTTTGTAAGCACACAAAGTTTAACGAAAAATAATTAATATTCTCAGTTCCATCCGAATGTTTAACGAAAAATAATTAATATTCTCAGTTCCATCTCAGTTCCAACCATCAACTATCCGAACTTCTACCAATAATTCAAGCCGTTGATTGCAACATTGCCGATTGTTTCCATTCAATGTCCCACGAATTAACAAATCCGGACTTGTTTTTTGCACCGAGGTCTCCAATTCTCATCAACATCGCTGAAACTTTAGATACCGCGTCGCGAAACTTCACAAAAATCCTATCAACCCAAAAAAAAAAACGCTCCAAGATTGATGCAAAAATGATGTAGCAGTGTCGCCAAACGACATCCGCAATTTTCTTCGCGGAACAGAGATTTGTCTCCCCCTTATTATCTGGAACTTTTCCTTTCCGCCATCTTTCGAATCCCAAGCGACAGGATCGCCATGAAAAGTCGTGCCTTCTCGAGAATTTCTTAACCGAAAGAAAGATACACGATGCACGGTGAAAGTTGGCAAGAAAACGGAAGGTGGGATTCGAGAATCGCGAACAGAGCAATTCTCGAAGGCACGACAAAGGATTTTCCTGCGGCTTTATTATCGCCAAGCCTCTTACCATCGTTCCTCCTTCCTTCCCTCTCCTTGGAATTTCATTCCCGTGATGGGAAAGAAGCGAGGGATTAACTTGTCTCCGGTTCCTCCAGATTCCAACTTCGTTGTCATGTTTTTCGAGGAACCGCGAGAATTTTTTTCCGCGAAACGATTGGTCTTTTCGAGACTTTTGTTGGTTAGGTGTCGCTATTGGTAGCCATTTTTTTTTCCTTTGATTACAATTTTGTTTTCTTTTTAAATTGTTAGCGTAGCACTTTAGTAACGGTACTTTAATAATTTGTTAAATTTTTATTATAATTTACGATTATGATTTCTCGTAAGAAAATATGGGTATAGGTTCGTTTCTTCTATATTTTTAACAGTAGAACTACCGAAATATAAATTCATTTCTCATATAAATTGTATAAATTTGCAATGATGAATTTTTAAGAATTCTGTGTTTTTCTTTAACGAAGAATTTCATTTTGTATTTTTTTCAAATATTTATTATTTTGAATCGTTAGCTAGAAATAAGTGTACTTCATTGATAGCTCTAGTGTTAATTAATTAACCTTAATTCTCTGTAACCAGAATTTTGCTTGCTATTAGATTGTTACATATGAAACGTTCGATTTTTAAAGCATACTTTAAACGAATGTATCTTTTTTAATATGAAACTTTATTAATCCAAGTAATTATCATTGCGTTCTATATATTTTATATATTTTTTTATATCTGTAGACGTAGAAACACTCACAAGCGAATACGTTTGAAAAAATACTTACTTTAAAATCGAAAATTTAATATGTAACAACTTAATACAGAAGAAGGTATCTTTCTTTTTACACCTATCCAGTCCCAGAAGACCTTCAGAGACTCCAAACTCTTAAAAGATATTTTGAGACCTCTTTATAAAACATTTCACATGTACATATCTCGATACATCAATATAATAGCCACGTAAAAAATGTTTTAATTCAGAAAATTTCTTCTCCAAACGCGTTATTATTTTTCTATCATTTCGGTTTCTTTGATACAAATAGATATAATGGTTGATAGTTCTAGTAATAAAAAAAAAAAAAAAAGTCATTCACAGTCGAATTACTATTCGACTGTTCTCGTTCAAGCATCGAAAGCCACCTTTACAGGCTGGTAGTTTCGAATCAATCGTTCGTTCGTCACGGTCCATTTGAATATAAACGAACCTCTTGGAATCGCTTTTTTTCTCGTTTCTTCTTTTTTTTTTTTTTTACACGAATCGATGGATCGGAGAGGGCAGCGAGATACGCATCGCGGCTGATTTAGCTTGGCGTGATTCCACATTTGCATGGGATCGCGGAATTAATAATAATATTTTACGGAATACACCGACGAAAACCCGTCTGAAAACGTTTTCCATGCATTATGCATGGTCCTCTTCATCGAAACACTTTTGTGAAACGATGTTCGAGGAAAATTCATGTTGCGGAATATCTGTCCGGGTAATTGAATAAGAATTAAACCACGATTTTCGTTGTGCGTGTGTATGATTGTACAGCAAACTAGGAATCCCTTCTAACTCTTTCGTTATTTTCTGTAAAGAAACAGCGTTCGTTTTAGTTCCCGTAGAAAAATTATGAAACTAATATCGTTAACATATTATCCGTTCCGTTTAATCGTAGAATAACTCAGAATGAGTGGAAAAGGTTACAGAAAGAAGACGCAATTCGGTGAAGAAAATTCTTATTCGCATTAAAATGGAATTTATCTCATTTAAGAAATAAAATATTTTTCCAATCTTCTTCTTTTTTTTTCTTTTTTTTTTTTTTTATTATCGAGTTACTTTAAGTTCTTTGCGACAGTACGAACAGAAATATATCGTGTAAAAGCTTGATATTGTTGAAATATAATTAAGAAACACATAGTGAATCCATATATTTAATCATCGAAGACTATTGAACGTCAAATATTGAATTTAAAATTTCCATTTATTGAAAGTTGAAAGAAAAAAGAAAAATATGGACTCGGTCAGTTTTGTCAATAAGCCAACGGTAAACGTATCTCTCCACCGGAAGAACACTCGCCGTTTTCATCCTCTTGCTCTTGCGATGTTTTCGAGAAAGCTATTCGACGGGGGTAATCCGATAGAATGCTTTTGCGAATGCTGTGCAACTGCACCCTCGACACACGCTCGAACAGATCTAGAACGTCCGATATGATTGATTCGAGGGGTCGTCGAGATGGGAAACACTCTTCTGGGAAACTATCGACGCCGCGAGCAGACGGATAAACGTGTTTCCATTTGGAGAAACTGTTGAGCGGTGCAGCATCGACTTCCTGTTCCTACTAAACCCCTTCTTCCGCCGAATTTTATTTAAGTCCCGATACGGTTTCTTCGTTAGATTTTTTTTTTCGTTAGGTTTTCTTCGTCGGAGTTTGGAGTTCAATTGGCGGTTATTTTGAAATTAATCTTTTTTATTTCGAATGAATATTAATTTTAGGTAGGATAAAGCGAGATATAATAGACGAAGATCGTAGGACGAAAAATAGAAATTCGGTGAAGAGAAAGTATTTTTTTATTTATTAATATTTTTTTTATTTTATCATTTTTATTTTATTTTTATTTTTTATTTATTAATATTATTAATATTGGAACCGAACGTGTATTAATTCATTTCCTAAATTTTGATTATTATTTCTTCACTGTGAAGAGAAAATTATCCGATAGCTGTTCAGAGGATTCTTTTATTTTTGTCGTCCATTTTACGATTTTTAAATATTTAGTATTGGAATGTCCTATTTCTTTTTGAATCAAATACAATTATTATATCGTTACATATAATTTTGTTACAGTCTGATTAAATTAATCGTAACGAACATATTCCTTTTTCTAGAAATATGCTTCCTACTTTGTAGAAAAAAATGTTTCTCCAATAATTACAATTCTATATTTCTATATTTCTATATTTCTTCTGTATTTCCTCTCGAAAGATACTTTTAAGCAACTATGCCTCGATTTAGTCTTCTCCTCTGTTTATCGGACGGAACGAACACACAGTCCTGAACTTAATCGTTAGCACGACGCGTTCAGATACAGCGAACTTTTTAATGTCGCTTAGTGTGTAGGTAAATGCGGGCCAAATCCCGCGTAGCCTGAGGACGAGTCGTGCAAATTACGAGCACCCTGGTTGCGCAACGGAAAAAAAAAAGAAAAAAGAAAAAAAAGAAGCAAAAAAGGGGTCGTAGCATAGTGATCTTTCACGAGCTCGTCTCTCTCGCGTTTCGCAGTGAGAGTTAAAGAGGCTACTTTGTATTGCGCTCGCCCGGTTCCTCCGAGACAAATGGCTTTTCCTCTTGTTTCCTTTCTTTTCTTATTCCTCCACCTCTTCTTTCCTCGCGTCCTCGTACGGTTCACGGTTGAAAAAAAGAAAGAAAAAAAAAAAAGATGAAGAAAAAATGAAAATAACGGCCATCCAGACTGCCTCGTAATTATTTTCCCATCCGTCTTAACGGAGAGCTTGAAAAAGGCACCGGTTTCGGCCTGCTCCTCTGCTTGGAATCGCTAGGTTAGGTTCCGTGAACAAGATGGCGGACCCCTGTTAAGACCTTCGTCTGTGAATTTTAAGCGGATCTGTCGAGCGGTTGCTTTATTCTGCTACACTTTTCTCTTTTTTAGGGTTTTAATGAAATTTGACGATGAAAAAGTGCTGTCTTAAAAGTGGGGCTCGGGTTAGTTTACTAATTTGAGAACTTCATGCTTCGTAACGTTCCTTCTTCTCTTTTTTTATTCTAATTCATTATTATTAAATTTAGTCAAATTTATATAATATCATATGTAAGATTAAAATTAATAAAAACGGAACATTCGTTAAATCGACGCTTATTTTAACGAATGGTGTCTGTGCAAAGTTACGATTGTACGATGTATGATAAAGCTTTATACAGAAGTAATCAAAATTTTGTTCGTTTCAATTTTCTTCGGTTAACTCGTTGGGGCACGCTGGAATTAAAAGCGTCCCACCTTTTTGATGCACCGTAATGCATGCTGGGACATTTTTAGTCCCACCTCGACTCAGGGAAAAGGATGTGCTTTAATAAATACCATTCATGAACCCGTGTGTCATGGTGGAACTATTTGTGTCCCACCCTATAACGATAAATTCAATTAAATTATTATTTTTTATGCTTTTACATCATGCGATTCCTTTATTAGTAAAAATATACCAATTCTGTTTCATTTAACACGCAATAAAATTTCTATGCAACGCGGGTCTATTTTATTATCTGAAATCTTGTGCCGCAAAGAGTTAATCGATGTTGATAATCTGAATTCTATTTGCCGATGCTAAAAGAATTTCAATTTTCTTGCCGTTGTATCTCGGTCGTTGTAATTTTCGTACCCTACCCTTATTTTCTTTCCCACTTACGAGACCATGCGAGAAAAAGAAAAAAAGAAAAAAAAAAGAAAGAAAGTGGTTGAAGGATAGAATGAACGATAAGAGGGTGGTTTACGCACCTTCAGTCTGGTACATCCTGTGTATTCGATCGATCTCTTAATTGCCGCCTAAATTATCCTCCATTAGCAAAATCAGGAGTATTGCATGCAGGCCGCACGCCTACGCGGCTGCTCCATTATCGGAATCAAATCTACCCAGGCTATGCTACTCCATTAATAGATGATTCCAGCCGGGGATAGATCGAAACGAGTGCTTCTCCTTTCCGCCGACGAGGAATTGATCGTTCGACTAATTGGAATTCGACGAAGGATCGCGGTTACGTTGTCGGGCTAAACGTTCGCGATGTTGAGCGTTTTAATGGTCTCGGTTTTTATTTTCTGTGAAATTGAAGGCGGTAGAACGAGACTTTGCATTTTCTTGGCACCATTATTTTATTTATTGTTTGGTTTAATGCATTTTTCTTGCCTCTTCGTTGTCCTCTTCTTTATCGTTAGCACTTTCTTGGCTCGATTATTTTATTTATCGTTTGTTTTAATACATTTTCTTGGTTTTTTATTGTTAGTATTTTCTTGGCTCGATTATTTTATTTACTGTTTGTTTTGATATATTTTCTTGTTCTTTTTGTTGTCTTGTTCTTTATTATTTGCATTTTTTTACTCGCGTTATTTTATTTAGTGTTTGTTTTTATGATACATTCACTCAACAGCGTCATTGTTATATTAATTTGTAGAGGTTTAGACATTGGATCTAAAAATTGATTTATTTATTAGAATGTTTAGGAAATTAGGAATCGCATCGATGTGTAGAAGCTCTGATTTGCTTGGATTTGTAATTTAAAATAAATTTAATTAATTTATTGGAATGTTTAAGATATTAAGAATTGCATCGATTTGTAGAAATTTAGATTTGCTTAAATTTGTAATTTAAAATAGGATTGGGATTACAAATACATTCTACTATCTTTTTTATTTTTCATTAGTTTGTAGTTTTTCTTAATACGACATGAAAATTTAAATTTTTCTAAAAAAAGTTCCTCGAAACTCCTCAAAACCGAGCTTCAAGAGGTTCTCGTAAGGAGAAGACATGGGTTAAGGAAAAGAAAAGTTTATAGAGTGTAACAAGACGAAAGTACAGCTCAGGAAAACAGTGGAACTAGGTGAAAAAGGAAAGTTTCCTCGAACTCTTCCATTGACATCTTTGTTTCACTTCCTTCTCACTTCCTTGTCCCGTCCCATAGAAACAATTTACCAAAAACGAACAAAACAAGACAAACAGAATTTGTCAACAATCCAATAATAGAGACGCCAGATAAAAAATCAGTTTTATATTAATTCCATCCCTAAATATTTCCATTCGTCGAACCAATTACTAAAATAAAAATTAAAAAAAAATCTAACAAGTAAATTCACAATAAAAAAAAGTCAATTCTCTTTCAAATCCCACCCACAAATATTTCCATTCACCGAACCTAAAATAAAAATACTAAATAAAAATAGTAAGACACTGCGATAAAAATAAAAATANTAATAGAGACGCCAGATAAAAAATCAGTTTTATATTAATTCCATCCCTAAATATTTCCATTCGTCGAACCAATTACTAAAATAAAAATTAAAAAAAAATCTAACAACTAAATACTCAATAAAAAAAATTAATTCACTTTCGAATTACACTTCTGAATATTTTAATACATCGAAGCAATTACTAAAATAAAAATTAAAAAGAAATCTAAGAAGTAAATTCACAATAAAAAAAAGTCAATTCTCTTTCAAATTCCACCCCTAAATATTTCCATTCATCGAACCAAAAATAAAAATACTAAATAAAAATAGTAAGACACTGCGATAAAAATAAAAATAAAAAAGAAAGTCTAAGAAGTAAATTCACAGTTAGAGAGAAATGAAAATGAGGAACATCGACGAGGAAAAGGCAAGAGAAGCGTGAAGAAGCTGGAAAAGCTGCAAACACGGGGAGGGAGGAAAGCCGGCGTGATAGGGGTGGAAATCGAGAAACCAAGACGAGAAAGCGGTCCTAGCAAATACCTTTTATTCCGCCTCCTTAATACTTTCGCGCTTCCCAGTTCTCTCTGCCTCTTCCTCTTGATTTTTCAAGATGCTTGCTCGTTGCTGGACGCTCCATCCATAGCCAACACCATTAACGCTCGCTTGAAGTGAGTAGACGCGTTACTCCTAGCCAGCTCGAAAGGAAAATTACAATCGTGGCGCCGTTGAGCGGAAAATGCCCCATTCTTTCGATTTAATGTTTTTTTTTTTTTCCACTGTCTGGAAATTAATGTTAGGCTCGGTTATTTATCGTTTCGCCACTCTTGGTGTACTCTTTCGATTTAATCCGAATTTTCAGCGAGAATTTAGGGGTGGAAAAATAATGATGGATCGGCTTGAAATATACGAGGATGAAATACGTATGTCTCGTTCTTAAAATTTATCGATACTCGTAGGTTTTTATTCAACGAGGTTGAAGTTGAGAAATTTATTGCAAAAGTTTTCAGCAAATTTTTTT
>SMSQ01021358.1:52108-79037 GCA_019453375.1 Ctenoplectra terminalis | reverse complement strand
AAATAACAACCAGTTTTATTCATGGATGATATATCGGCGATTTACATTTAAGACATTCATTTAAGAATTAAAATTGTAAATTTAGTTTATTGAAATGATTAGTAATATAAGATCAGTTTTAGATAATTTACACGTAATTGAGAAAGTTCGCTTTGAAACTGTTACTACAGTTCAGATTTTTTTTATAATATCCTTAGTAAAAGAAATATTTTATTTTATTTTATTTATTTATTTTTTTTATTTTAATAACTGACAAATGTAAAAAGTCCACGGAAAGGAAGTGATATATCAATTTTAACGAATTTTGAGTTTAACATTTTTTCGTATGCTCCTGTGAATGCTTTTTATCATTAACCATGTTGTATCGCGGATTAAAATTTTCTGTTTCTTTGGAATTATAAGAACAGTTATAAGCAATTATAAGTACAACGACGAGCCTAAACTGTCCTAATAAAACGGCGATGTATTCCATACAAACGAAGTGGAAACAACAGTTTCTTTTCCGATCTTCAGTATTTGTCCCGAATAAATGGCGGTTAAAACCGGAGTCTCGATTAATCGAAGTCCCAATTAACAGGAATCCACTGTATATATACTGTATAAAAAACAGTGAAAAGAAACTGATGTTTCGTTAAGAAAATTATTTACATATAGTACTTTGATGTTACAGGAATTCCGGCGACGTTAAACTACATATCCCTTGATGCAAATCGGGGTGGATCTCCAAAACTTACCCCTTACCCGAATTGGGTTCAAAATAAAGCTGGAGCCTGTGGTAGCGCAATTACTACAGCTTACAGGTATGTATTACATAAAAAATTCTGTGTTTAAAAACTCTTATTCGACCCTTGTGTCAATTTGATACACTTTTCTCGCAAAAAGTACACGTTACAATAAGTGTAAGAAAAGAAATATCTATGCCTTATATATTACGTTATTATTTATGGACGACGCGAACAGTATAATGTTTGAACGTACAGAAATTTAATTTCCTATTTTAATTTAACTAATATATTTAATAATTAAATTAATTTTAATATTTTACACCGACATAATAAATTGTATTTCGTTTTGTAACTTCCAATTGAATGTAAATAATTGTTATCTTCATTTTTTAAGAAACAGAATAACGTACAATGGACTACGCTTGAATAGGTTGGGTTTGAAGAAGGGGGAAGCGGATGATAAAATCTTATAGAATCTACTAGATCTTAATCGTATTTCCTACCTCATATGGCACATGGTTTTTGGTTGAATAATACATTTACTTCTTACTAATGAGGTATCAAATCTGTGAGAAAATTCTCTCGCTCTTCCTCGTATAATAAACGAAAAAAAAAAAAAGTTACATAACGGGTTTCTGATCTGCTGTAACAGAAAAATTCTTTTTCGTTCATTTGCAAAAGTTCAAGCCGTTTCAAGTTGCAAAAAATTAAAATTTATTAAACAAGTACATATTTCTTGATAGAAATAGGTGCCAATGAACATTTGGATCGAGAAAAAAAAATTTGGTTTGTAAAGGCTCGTCCAAACAGAAAATTATGCTCATAGACATGTATCCGCAGACAATCTGCAGATAGGAGGTAAAATATGGTCTACAGACTGTCTGCGGACAATTGTCTGTAAGTTTGGATAAAGTTTAATACACAATCCTCAATGTGTTAAAGGATAATTCTAATAAACATGAATTGATTGCCCTAGTATCTCGGGCGAAGCCGATACGGAGGCTGCTAATATTTAATAATTTACTAATAATTTACTAATAATTTACCAATCATTTACCAATAATTCACCAATAATTTACCAATAATTCACCAATAATTTACCTATAATTTGCCAATAATTTACCAATAATTTACCTATAATTTACCAATAATTCACCAATAATTCACCAATAATTTACCAATAATTTACAAATAACTAAAAAATAAAAATTTATTTGGTCAGGGGATTTATTGCTGATATTATTATTTCAGAATACACGCAGATGCTTGCGACAGACTTTGGGTGTTGGATACGGGTACCATAGGAATTGGAAACACAACGATACAAGCGTGCCCTTACACTCTGAATGTCTTTGATTTAACAACAGATAAAATTTTGAGGCAGTACAGATTGAGAGCCGAAGATGTTAATATGGTATGTACAACTGTATAACATAAAATTGTAAGAAATTAACACTAGGTTTACGGACATTGATCACATTATTTTAATGGGTGCATTGAAACAATGATTTGTTTCAATCGTTGTTCAATCGGATAGCGTTTCGTGTAATTCGATTAAAATTATTCCTCACAGAATACTTTCATCGCCAACATCGCCATCGATTTGGGAAAAGGTTGCGAAGACGCTTTCGCTTACATGTCGGACGAGTTAGGATACGGACTGATCGTTTATTCCTGGGAACAAAATAAATCTTGGCGAGTCGAGCATAGCTATTTCATGCCGGATCCCCTAGCCGGTGATTACAATATCGGTGGCCTGAATTTCCAATGGGGTGAAGAAGGGATTTTCGGCATGAGCTTATCTCCGGTCGTCCTAAACGGATATAGGACACTATTCTTCCATCCTCTCAGCAGTAAAAGGGAATTTGCGGTTTCCACAAGAATACTGAGGGACGAACAATTGTCTCAAAATAGTTATCACGAATTTCAGGTAAGCGTATAATCGGAATATTATAATATTACAATAACATAATTCTTGCCGATTGATTCATTATTCAATATGGATTTAACCGTTTGAGTCCCAAGCAGCGCGATCGCGCTCTTCAGATTTTGTGTCGAAAAATTCCAGTACATTTCGAGCGCTGTGGACAATTCAAGGTGCAGTCACCGATTGTCGAAGTAGCGCGCTCAGATTTACTGACGCGCGTACATCGCACAGCTCCCTTTTTAAATGTAAATAATACAGATAAAACATTTTGTATTTCATTGTTATCTTGTCAATAATTTTTATCGAACAAAACTTGAAATATTTATAAACTTACAGTACGCGTATATAATAATACAGATGTATTTCATAAAATAACGAATTACGAATTAAAAATATTTTTTGTGTTACCAACAATTTAAACGGAGAGTAACACTTATAATTTTTTTCTTCGCAATGGATTAAGACAAGCGCTATCGCGCCGCCTGGGTCTTTTCGTACTCGTTTAGAGAAAGCGCGGTTGCGCTGTTCGGGATTTTTCGACAGTGTTTTTTCAATACCCCTTGGGACTCAAACGGTTAATAACACAACATACTAAAAAAACGTAGGGTTGACCGAGGCGAATTATATTTATTTAATAGTGAAAAAGTAATGGTAAAAAATTTTTAAAAAAAGTTAATTTTTTATTATAGATTCGTAATTAATATCCATTTAATTTGAATATTAACCCCTTGCACTCGTGAACTTTTTTAAGTTCCAAAGAACTACTGTGAAAACTTAGTGTTCTTTTGGAAAGGGAAACAGAAAATTGCAAATGTTTGCGATTTTGTATTTACTTAGTTAATTTAGTTTATTTTAAAACAAAAGAAGTGTTTGAATTAACGAAGATACAGAATTTAATTCAAAACTTAGTCTCTGAAGAAAATTATGCACATCCCCATAGCGGCGCCAGTCGAGTGCACAGGGTTAATGATAAAAAATTGTTTTACACTTAAAAATCTTTCTTTTGACTGAATTCTTATTTTGGTCAGATTCGCCTCGGTCGATTCTAAAAAGATTGCTGATTAATTTATAATGCGAATACCTTCTTAGGTATTTTGTATTTCAAAAATTGCTTCGCTGTGATAAAAAATAATTTAGAGTAAAATTGTTTTAGATCATGGCAGTTTTACTGTATCAACTTCGTACGGATGAAATATCATTTCTCAGAAATGAAATTTTACAGGTTACTTAAAGATAAAGAAATTGTAAAAACAGTATTCGAAGAAATTTTTATTCTAGTACTAATATTTTTATAAATTTGAAGCAATAAAATTAGTTAAATAATTGAATAATGTAAGACATGTAAAATTATTTTAATCAAACGAACCTGATCAAAAGCATTATTTAAGAAAATAATATTTCATATGCACCTAATGCTATACAATTTTTATTTTACGTTAAATTACACATCTCGCCGACTGTACAACTTGAAATATATTATAATTATTAGTCAATAAAAATATTAAATCCTCTTGACACTTGAACCGCATAAGTTTCAATAATTTCAAACTTTTTAATCTTTTACATTACGAATGATACCGAAATAAAAATATACATTGTTATAATAATTTTCATTATCATACGTATATGATTCTACAAAATCAAATGTATGATTTTATTTTAAGTATTGAAATCGGTTCCATTATTACTATATTATAATTTAAATAATTATAAATTGCCTTCACAAAAATATAACTGTTTTATAAAAACAGAATTAATTGTGATTAATGTCAACAGGTTCTTCCCGAAAGAGGACCACTTGGTCACTGTACTGCTTCTGTCATGGATGAGAATGGACTCCAGTTCTTCAATTTAATCGATCAAAATGCAGTGGGCTGTTGGAATTCTTTGTTGGGATACGCGCCTGAAAATCAAGCAATCGTTGCTAGACACGATGACGCTATGATATTCCCAGCAGACGTTAAGGTAAAATATCCTTTTTAAAAAGAACATTCGATTTTAAGTCTCAATTTACTTTTATTTTCAATGTATCGTATCAACTTCGTTTTTCTTCCAAAATTATAGTTCGTTTCTAATCGAATATCTTCCGTAATAACATAAAAATCAGTACCTTATACCGTATTTATAGTTCTTGGAATATACACAGTGCGTCACAAATCAGTCCCCACTTTTTCTTGCCACTTTTGATAATTTCACAAATATTATCGAACTAACAATAAATCAAATATCGTACCGATCGAATCAATATCTGAATCTACATCTGAATTAAAAGTCATCACTGTTAGAATTATGATGTTGAATTACGATGTGAGGAATAAGTCCGCATATAATTAATTTTTGAATTATAAAACGTTTAACTCTTTCGCTACGAAAAAGTTAGGCGTTCTATATAAAAATAAATGCTCTCGAAGATCTCTAAATTTTATCTAAATATAACATGATGTAAATAGTGCTGTTGCTAAGCAATTGGCTGTTCATATTTATATACTTTGTAAATAAACATATTGTGTACCTATGTCAACGAAATACATTTTTGTTACTGTAATGCACGGTTAAAAAATTTACGGCTATATTTAAAAAAATTTATTTCATTTAGTTATCACTGTACTATTAAATTTTATTACTGTAATTATACCACGATCCATCTATAACAATTATTAGTTTAAAAATTTTCGAATCAAAGTGAAAAACTGTAATGAATCGTAATTTTTTCTCTGATAAACAGACAAAATCCGGGCAAAAATAGAGGGTTAAATTCCACAAAATTCGGGAGTCAACAGTAGAATTCTCGCGTACAGTATAGCATTTTATTTCTTTTTTTCTTTTTTCGAGAAATTAGTTGGAGCTCGACAAAGCGAAAGAATAAATATAGCGACTAAGATGCTTGGTCAAGCTCGAGGTACTGAGTGGTGAAGGAAAAGTGGGGATGAGTCGTTGTCATTCAACCATGCACACTTTAGTCGAAGTTAACCGTGCATTACTGTAATGAGCATAACGTTTTGTAACAATCAGTCACCGCGACTATCTTACAAGTATCGCGCTGTACATATTCATGATTTCGTGCGAGAATGTGCCGCGGTCACATTAATACTTATTATAATACAGCACATTACGGAAGATAATTTCACAGCACTACATCGCGATACAAATATGGCGATAACTTCACGCAGACTGTTCAAATATTATTCCCATCCATCATAAAATCATGGTACATTAAAATCGTTGAATTTCTCTTGACATAATCTACAAAAACATCACTGTGAATTATATTTTTTTTATGGAAGTGAAATTTTCTTGCAATTTCTTATCGATCAAGTACCGGTTAACTTTTGTTTGCAATATTTTTTTCTAAGACGATGGAAAGTGTCAAAAAAAAAAAAGAAAACTAATTTGTGACGTATCTTATATTTTATATCGTATGAAAACACGCAACAAATAAAATTCAATTTTTTCTAGGTGAATCGTGGCTTATTATGGATCATATCGGATAGAATGCCAGTATTTTTAATGTCAACTTTGAATTACACCGACGTGAACTTCAGAATATTGACGGTACCGGTTCAAGATGCAATCGCAGGTACAGTTTGCGAAAGCTCGGCTTGGAGATACGTTAGCAATTCCATTTCTAACGTACCAGCCACTTGGTGGGAACAATGAAACATGCTTCTTAAAGCTGTCAAAGAAACGCGAATGTAGACTTGTTACGATAGAAATTAATTATCGCAATTCTAATTCGCTTTGTTAGGCATCCAATTGTTATAGACTAGTACCGAGAAGCAAAAGCATAGTTATACCTTCCTTAAACATCTAGTAACGATACGAAAATTCTAAATAAAGAGTTTTCTGTAGAAAATTCCACATGAAACTTTTTGTTTCGAAGCAATTATAACGATACTGAATTTATCGGCTGGTGTAAGCTTTAACGAGCTTTTAATTAATATTAAAAAAAAGTAATAATAACAATGGACATTATAGGATTGGATTTCCTAAAAAAAACTGAAATGATCGTCACTCTGCCGGAAGATTCAGTATCGATCAGAAAAATGGCATCAAAGTATGTTTATACATAGTTCTTAATATCGATATAAATAAATTTCTCGTTATAATATTTCTTTCTCGCTCTTCGATTAAAATAATTAAAAAAGAAAACAAAAAAAAACAACTACATTTTAATATCTCGAATCAAACATTTCTATGAAACATTTTTTCGCTTTTCCAAAAATTAGAAATAGAATAACGTGTATACGCAAAACTTGACATATTGTATGTACATATGAAATAAAAATATACAAAAATACACAGATATGTGTTTATATAATTTTACAATCAATGCACCTAACTCGGATCTAATCCACACTTGCGGAAACTGTCGACTGCAACACAATTTCTACCCGAGTAACAAAAAATAGTAGCCACATCCAAATGTGGGGAGACGGGTTAAATTCATACGTAACCGTGACCTGAAGTGTAATTATTTCCTTCTACAAGTAAATTCCCATCGCGAAAGATCACGTACCGTAATCGACATTTTTTTATTTAACGTATGCTTGATTTATCTGTTGCAATCACAGCTGTTCCGCTTCTCTAATAAGCCGAGACTTTAACATGGAGTAAAAAGAATTTCAGGAAGAAAATACAACTCTCGCTTTCGCAGCAATGCTACGCAGTCTTTGACCTAAAGGGAAACTGTGGCCGTAATTGCGGCCTAGAAATCTTACAGTACGTTTGAACGACCATTGCTTGCAATATAAGACAGTTTCACCCGTTTTCTAACAGTTTAATTTGCAGTTTAATTTACAGTTTAATTTGTAGTTTAATTTACAGTTTAATTTACAGTTTAATTTACAGCTTAATCTCTGGTTTCCTTCGTCAAACACTTTTTTCCAAACCCATCTGTTTTTTGCGGAAATGAAATATGGCTGTTTCACCACAATCGTTCACTGATTTCTAAAACGTGAACTTAAGGTAAAAATGTACGATGGCATGAAATAGTTCATAATCGACATAATTTCTTGAAAAATTAACAGTATGACTAACGACCACTAAAGGATACCTGTTTGTATCGAAGAAATCAAAATGGTAGGTATTTAAAAAAATACATAACGGAAAAATAATTATTACCTATGTATTTATATTCTATATTAATATTTATATACTTATATTTTGTACAAAGAGTAACGAAAACTTCTTAAGAATATAAAGTTATAATTCTAATTATTGGAATTTACGTTTAAAGACTAAATTCGATTTTACTTTCAATATCTGTATATTTTATAATATATATTTGGAAAAATACATAATAAAAGGATAATTAGTATCTATGTATTTATATTTTATATGAATACCTACATATTTATATTTTGTGCACAAAATTACGAAAAATTCCTAAAATTATAGCTTTACAATTTTACACAATTTTTATAAACTTCGGTAGTTTCAGTATTAACGAATACGAGTTTTCTTATTTTGTATTTAACCGTTTCAGTGCAAACCAAAGCAATCGCGCTGTTCACATTCCGTGTAAAGAATTGCATGCTTCTATGCCAATGCGTTGTTAGCATCGTTATAGGAAAAATTTTACAAAACTGAAACTTGTGCTCTTGTAACCTTATAAAACCATGCGTATTATCAATTTTGCTATTACACAATTTTATTTGTTTCTGATGCAAGAAAAGTGTAACCGTGTTGCTTAATACTTTTCAACCAGATCATTTAAACGAATCGTGGCACTAAAACGGTTAAATAAAACAACTTTCAATGGAATTTCTATTATACGCATATAGGAATTGCTACTGTAATTAAAGTTATATAACTCTGAAACAGGTTGAGCAAACATTAAAAACAACTATTTGTTACTTTCAAGATTTATAGGTCTTTGTATTCCAAATAAGAAATTCTTTCTTAATTATTTGTTGGTTGTTACTTTTCAATTTATCTATCCAATGGACAATGGATAGATTCTTGTACAGGTACCGAATAAGAAATCTGAAAATCTTCTATTTCACAATATTTGTTGTGAACAAGATTATCGTTACTGTCTAGTGATAAATGCACCACACGATAAAACCGCAATTTCCTCCATAAAATTATGAAATCCCCCCTCCAGTTGGAAAACTCTGGAACAGAGCAGAAAACAAATCCAACGATCACGATAATATCGTTTTTTCCCTGTCCAATGATAATTGTAAATAAAATATAATTTTTGAATCTTTGTTCTTTTAATAAAATGACTCCGTTTTTATTTCAAGTTTTCCAAGCTTACCTATTCTATGTTATAATAAAAATAATTTCCAATTCTGTAATGAAAATAATTTCTAATTCCACAGTGAAAATAATTTCTAATTCTATAATGAAAATAATTTCTAATTCTATAATGAAAATAAATTTTAATATTATAATAAAAATAAATTTTAATATTATAATGAAAATAATTTCTAATTCTATACTGAAAATAATTTCTAATTCTATACTGAAAATAATTTCTAATTCTATATTGAAAATAATTTGAAAAAGTATCTTACTTATTTTCAATGATTTATACATACTTTTAAGATAAAATAAGCTATTGTAAGACACTGTACAAGGCATTGAGAAAATTACATTTAACATATTGCTAATTCTTTTGGTTTTCGAGGCGTGAAAACAGTGATCGAATTGGCATGAAATCAACGAGTCCTACGGAGCCAGATGGCTCCAACTTGGCCCATTAGTTTGGCCCTTGTTTCCGATAATTTGAAGGCGACCGACCATCCTGCGCTCTGATATACGATCGGATATCGTTTTCTCCTTCCTCTGAAAATTATCCGTTTCACGCCCCCACCCGTAAAATATGGCCACGCGCCTCCCTCGTGTCTCGCAGTAAAAAAGCCGCCTAGAACTATCTTCTGCTTTTTGTTTTATTAGTTTCGTTGAGCAATAGAACAACGGCAATCCATTTTGCACGATGGTTTCTCGGTACGTCGATTATGCGGTCGAAATGGAACGAAATTAAATTGAAATACGCGTAAAAAAATTAATTTCTGTTTATACCTGTTGAATTCTAATATTGATATAATATATTTAAATATTATTTCCATATTCCACCACATCAATATATTGTCAAACAAATTTTATTTATTTCCGTACAACTTCGTTACCATTATTCCCCTTCCTGTCGATCTCATTTTTATGAGTTTAACACCAGAACTATCGGACCAGTCAAAATGACTGGTTCATAATTTCTTATCAAAATTTTATAAATTTACAATGATATATTTTTTTTATTGTAAAAAATATATACAAAGAACCGTCACCCTTGCTACATCTTTTCAAACACCTATCATTTTATTTTCTTTGGTACAAATAAATCTACTTTAACCCTTTCCGGTCCGAGCCACTTTCGACACTTTAATTTAACTAGTTCATATTCAATAATATCCTTTTAAAAACTGTCAATAATTTGGCTGAATTTTCACAGTTTCATTGCCAGTAAGAGATCTAAATAGAAAATTTTCCATTAACTATTTGGACCACGCTGGGATTAAAAATGTCCCACCTTTTTGACGCACCGTAATGCACGGTGGGACATTTTTAGTCCCACCTCGACTTATGGAAAAAAATGTGCTTTAATAAGTACAATTCATGAACCCATGTGGCACGGTGAGACTATTCGAGTCCCACCCTATAACAACAAATTCAACTTTTTTATGTTTTTACATCATGTGATTCCTTTATTAGTAAAAATATACCAATTTTGTTTCATTTAAAACGCAATCAAATTTCTATGCAACATGGGTCTATTTTATCATCTGAAGTCCTGTGCCGTAAAGAGTTAAGTAACTTTTTAATATAAAAGAATATGTTTCGTATCCAGAAACTGAAAACAATGGAACAAAGTAAAATGTCGAGTCTGGCTCGACATAACACCGCAAAGGGTTAACCCCCGGTAGTTCTAGTGTTAATGTATATTTCAAAATACAAAATCGTGCAACGTTTTCCTCGAAACAACAATACAAAAAATCCTCGATAGAAAATTCCTATCCGTGGGTAAGTTTAAGATAAAAAATTCGTAAAGAAATATTTAGAACATTTTCACTCAAACTTCTGAGCCGCTGGATTCCTAAAACGAAACCTAAAATTAAGACTTACATTTTTCAATTCTACCTATTGAAAGCTATTGACAAAACGAAAACCGTAATTTTGTGTCCGTTGAAACGTACTTCGGCCTAAAAAAAAAAACAAAAAAACCAAACAGAAAATGCTTATTCGTGTAACTGTAAGATACTTCCATAACGTCGCGCTGCTTTGTATTCCGCGATCGAAATGTAATTCTACAAAACCGATAATCCTTTCGCGAACAATAACAATAAATATCATCATTTTACCCTGGCTGGATAAAAATTAAGCAGGGATCGTATATTAAGGAAGATCGCATCGAGCCTTTTGCATAGATCATTTACGCGGTCGTCGCCTAAGGGCGAAGAAATTACTTGGAAAGTTGTCGGTGGCCCTGCGAGATTAAGCAAAAGATTCACGCCCTGAATGCTAATTTCCAAGATCGATAGATTGCAGATCGCGATACTTCACGCCTTTAACTGGCGATTAGAGGGCAAGACGAGATACATCGAAGATCGGTGGCTACGATACGGCACTGTTTTCAATTTGGAAAACAGATCTTTCGCCGTATGTATGTTCCCCTGATCCGTGATAACGCGCAACGTTAATGAGCTCCAGAGCTGTCTCGTTAACGTTCGGACCGCGTACATCTTCCGACCAAATATATAGATCGAATCTGTAACATCCTCGAACTTAGAAAGACTAGACGTTATTGGTGAACACCGTTATTCAGACCGAAATTACGAGAAAATTAATCATGAAGTTTCGAGAAACAATTTCGAGGAAAAAGAGATGACTGAAAAGTGAAACTGTAATGATAAATATTAAAAAAATAATGATACTCGGATCGAACGAGTGAAATAAAAATATTTCCGATATTCTGTGAGGTACGCTAACAAACAGTTTGCAGTTAATAACTGTGGAAGAATGTTTCAACGAAAAGAAGAAAAAGTAAAGGTGCAAAGGAAAGGAGGATCCAAGATTTTACCCTGGAGGTTGTTATAAAAAAGAAAAAAAAATTGGTTAAAATCCTGTTGATTATAAGGTAGGTAGCAAATCTGCAGTTGCAGCAACGTCCCCTGAGACCAGAGAACCCGTAGCAGAGAATTTTCGAATACATTGTAGCAATTAAAAAATCGTTTCTTTCTTGAATAAGTAGGCCTACTTTAATAAAACACTATTATAAATTATTATAAAACTCTGCGAAATAAATTTACCTTCCTATGATATTACAAAAATTAACAGAAATCTTTTCTTTAACGATATTCAATTCCTAGTAAACCCAAGACACGTAAAATTCAAATAATATCAATACAAAGTATTTAATTTACTAATATTTATTTTCTGCTTTAATAATGCCAAAGCTAAAACAGCTAAACCCAAAAATCTAAATAAATGAAAAAGCTAAGAAGAAACCCGGCTTTCGTCTCTCAACTTCGCAATACAAAAAATCTAATATCAGACGCTTAAATTTCTTAAAACTTAAGACTTAAAACTTTTTCTACGAAAAAGTAAAAAGAAGAAAAACTTTATCAAACACAAATTGTTCGTCTTTTTTTATTATTAATTATCAGATATATCAAAAACGTTTAAAGCATCTTCGAATAAAATAAACTTTCCATTCAAGATTTGATCAATGCAAATTTTTTTTGCAATACGTTAAAATAATCTCAATTGCAGTACTGTTATTCCAAAGCTAGTTACTACGCTTTTGATACGTTACTGAAAGCGTGGCCCAGTTTTAACAGGACCAAGGTGTGTCCAGGGTTAAAATATAGGATAGTCAGCACTCCTTAGATTTCGAATCGCGGCTATCCTTTGGTTTGTTTTAAATTAACGCCTAGCCAACCACGCTTGCGGCACGCTTTAACACCTTTTTAAAAGGTGGCTGCTCACCGAGCCTCGGTTCTTTCACCGGCGCCGGTAATTACGGGTTTCGAAGACGAGCTACGTCGACATCGACGTGATTCTCGTTACGAATTACTCACGGCTACTCTGGTATATGTATTTTATGACAGCTTTTTCTACTCCGATTCTATGGTCTTATTGCATTCCAGGCTTTCTAATCTAACCACCCGTATACAAATGAACCAATTAACAGTTCGTTAGATCGCGAGATCCTCTTAAAACCTAATGAGGATTTTTTCGCTTGCAAAAGCGAAAAAATCGTTGACAGCTCAACAATTTAAAATGATTACTTGTCGTAACGAGCGTGAAGACAGGAATTTTGAAATGTTACGAAACCTTTGAAATTACGCCGCTGATAGGTTTCGCAAGTATTCTATCTTTATACAATTTTGCAGAACCGATGGAGTAACAGTTCCATTATGAAGAGTGTACAGAGTTATAGAAATAAATGGCTAAATGTCGTGTTCCACTGTTTCTAAGGATTGTGATTGATAAATGTAAAAAATTGTTCAAGAGCAAAAAGCTAGTTTTACTATTAAGAATTATGAATAAATATTTAATTCATAGGTTCGTGGATAGAATACTTGTAAAAGTTTGAAGAAAATGTTGGTACTTTCTTAGAATTTTTAATCGGATATCCGGATAAATAAAGCTATTATAAATACTAAGTAATAAATAAATGAAAAGTTAAATAACTAGCTATTATAAGTAGCTTTATTTATCCGGTTATCCGATTAAGAATGTTAAGAAAGTACCAACATTTTCGTATAAATAATAAATAATCTAAATAGTAATAAAACCAATACACTACAAAATTTGCAAACCCCAAATATTCTTTCCCTTATTCGGAGACGCATGATTTTCGTGATTCCCATTGAAAAATGATACTCGTACTTTTTTATTTATCAACCCTCTGCACTAAGCTGGCGCCGCTATGGCGACATGCATAATTTGCTTCAGAAATTATGTTTTCAATTAGATTCTATATTTTCACCAATTAAAACACTTCTTTTATCTTAAAATAAAAGTAAATTAACCAAATGAATAACAAATCGTAAACATTTATAATTCTCTTTTTTTCTTTCCAAAAGAACACTAAGTTTTCGCAATAATCCTTTGAAACTTAAAAAAGTCTTCCAGTGCAAAGGGTTAATAAAAACGGTTAATCATAATAAGAGTATCATTTATTCGGAATGGATCATTCCATTGGACCAGTCCAGAAATTTTCATATATTCTTAATAATTGGCGCGCTTATATTCTTAATAATTGAGGAATCGCCACCACAGACGAGATTCTGTACCTCGTCCGTGGTCACCTCAACCTTACTCGGCCGATAACTCCGTGAACAGAACACCATCGTCACAGACGATGGTACAAAATAGACCAGAGGTAGGGAACCTTTTTACCATTTGAAGCCATATTTAAATTGGTAATAAAGGTGGCCGCTATAATTTTTTTATAACATTTATTTAATTCTATTCATTTTTAGATAGTCGTAATCTATATAATTAAATATTAATTAACACAAGAGACCTTTTATAAAGGTCGTACAAGAAACTCAAGGAAGCTGCACGTTCCCTACCTATGGAATCGACCTATCATGCAATGTAAATTCGTGTCAGAGGTCCGAAGACTACGTAGTCCCCGTTACCATTTTCGTGTCACATGCGACATTATCGGTTCAGAGAAAAATAAGACAGCAACGCTACCGAGACGATAGGAATCGTAATTAAATATAGCGACACTAACTTAATTTCCATCTAATTGCAATCGGTATCTATGTACAGGGTGTTCTGTACATAGGTTATGAAACACTAATGGAAAATATTTCAAAATCAATCCCGGAAGGGTGCTTCATTATTTGCAATTTTAATTTACCTAATTTATCTTTAAAATAAAAGAAAAGAAAACAAAAAATAACTAAGAAATACTACCGAAAGCAGCCAAAGTGGACTGCTTTATTTATTAACGCAACACNGGAACAGATTTCCACAATTAAGTGGAAAAAATTGGGACACAGTCGCGACTTTATTCATAAAACGCGATAATTTGGTCAACGAAACACTACTTTAAAATTAATAATGAAACTAATATGAAAACTATTATTTTTTGATAAAAGAAAAGCTAATTTAAAATATTGTGCTATGTTTCGAATTCGCAACGCTATGAAATTAATCCATCAAAGACCAATATCTTTACAATTTAAAATATTATTCGGAAAAACAAAAGACGAACGCGAAAATTATAGCAACGCTAATAACAAATTATTCTAATGTTATTCTCGAAGCAAATAAACTTGAATTCGTAATTAAAAATTGAAAAGAACGATCGCGATTCCATTACTCGCAACACTAAGAGCAACACTAAGAGCAACACTAGAACATGGAACACGAAGTCTCATAAGATGTTAGGTCTATCCTGTACCTCGTCTGTGATATAAGTCACCGAATCTGAACGACAATTCGTGATTTGTATGCAGAAAAGTGCACGAATAAAAATATGAAAGACCTTTTTGTATTATATATTGTTTTTTTAAATATTTAAATATGGTGTCGTATCCATCAATTAATTTAGTAGATTCAATAATCGATGAGGTTGCATTAGAAGGTTTGGATGGCATTACCAACGAAGGTTGGTGTAACTATTAATGACTATTTTAATATAATGTACACATTGTTTTTTACCCTAGAATTAAAAATTTAATTCTTTGGTAATATATTTATCAATTGAATACATTTGTGTTACTTGTCACATTTAATTCTAAAAATTCAATAACTACAATCATCGTGTCGTTTCACATTAGTAATTAATAATTAATACATCTTGTAACCAGATGATAATTTTGTTAAAGTAATGTCTATCCATTTTGGAACATTAATTTTTATGTTTTTTTCATTTCAGCGCTATGGTTACGTTTAGCACATCGGTTTAATAATTCGTTACCACTTTCAAAACCATTTATGGTTCAAATATGGTCAATGTGCGTGCAGATAAGAGAATTTGCATTTTATGAATTAGAAACTGCAAGAGAACCACTTGTGATCTTTGATCGTTATCAATTTGTAGATCCTGATTTGGGTATTATATTGGAACCGGTAAGTATTTTCAAGAAAATTAGATTAATTTAGTGAATTATAAGAGATACATAAAATTATGTTTTTACATAGGAAGATGTGGGATCAGATATATATCCACATTGTCCCATACATGACATTGCAAATGATATCAAAGGATCTTGCTCGACCTACCACACTCGTAAAGACATTACAGGACTTGTAAGAAGCCTTAGCTTGGATGAAGCTATAGAAAAATATGGACAAAAATTAGTTATTGTTGCATCACAGTCTTCTAGAAATCTTGCACTGATGGGAGACGAAGTATCTCCGGTGCTTGAATTAAATGTAATACAGTATTGTTTCTTAGAAAGAGTAGGAAGATCGCGATATCATGGTGAAGTTACTCAAGGAAAACTTAGTCTTAACGCGTTAAAAGAAGATCCTAAAAGTTTGTTTTATCATAGAAAGTTTTTACTACGTCATAAACTAATAACTAAGCAGATGCATCATCAAAAAAGTGGTAGTCATGGATGTAATGGAAGTCTTTTGCATCTTCCAAGGTTCTTTGTTGATAGAAAACCAAAAGTAATGTTCCTGGCTGAAGAAGTTATAAAAATTCTTAAGTCAAAACCTAATTGTGTTGCAGAATACGATGAGATAAAACGTAAGCTGCGAATTGAAAATTCAATAAAGAAACTGTTTAGAACATCGTTTTTTCAAAAAGTTGTGAAAACAGATATTGTAAGTAATAAATATTGCTTATTCGTTTATATATTGATTCTTGGTTACATAATTATAATTACTTTAATAATTCACAAAAGATGTTTGTATTTTTAAATAGAGAGTACCGTAAAGAACTTTATATCCTAATGCACCACCAGCAGAATGGCAAAAGAAAAGTGATCCAACAAAGGAAAAGAATATTAAGGTAGTACAGTTATTATCTCCAAATGTTGATATCTTCGAAGCATGGAATAAAGATGAAGTACAAGAAGAAGATGAACCTCATGGTTTGTTCATCACTTTTACCACTTTATAATATATTATTAGTATTGACAATTAGAGAACTAGGTGTTACGTTATAACTTAATTTTAATATCTTTGAAATATTCTACATACATTTTATTCAATGAATAATAGCATTTGAAAAATGTATATCTTTCAATTTATATAAGATAGATTATGATTCTTTTACAGAATTAATTATCTCAAACCATAAGTATGGTGTACCTTACTTGAGACAAGCAAACGCAATAATTGAAGCTAATAAAAGTGATGGTGTATGCCAAGGAAGTTTTTCTAAAATAATGGGGCTGACAAAGCTACAATCGCGGACGATTTTGCGAAACATAGTTAAAACAAATATTGTTGCCACTTATATGAACGATATTGGTAGACAAAGGCTTGCAAAATATGTATCAAAGAAATATGAAAAAGCTAGTAAGCTGAGTAAACAGTTTAAGAAAGAAATGCATAAAATCAAAGAATTTACGAAACAAATTGCAACTGAAAGTAGTGATTTGGAAAAAAGTAAAATGATTTTAGAACAGGAAAAGAATATTGTTGTTAATGATAACATAGAAAATGTGGAAAAAGGGATTGAGTGTAATACAATCAATAAGGATAACGAAATTAATAGCGCTATACAAAATAAAGACTTAAACTTAACTGTAATAGAATTGCAAAAACTATTTTATGTTGCTAATCGAATATTATATAAATATCGTATAACAAAGTACCCAAATAGATACAAACGCACTTTCTCTAACTATCTATCAGGTAAAATTAAAAAGGGTCAGATAAATGAAGAAAATTTAGGATCTAGTAATATGTTATTGCAAATTTCTGAGTTATCAAAGAATGAAAAGGCAGTAGCTGCATATAAAAATATAAAAGTCGACGTGAAAATGTCAAAATCAGCAAATGACAAAAATGAAAAAACAGAAAATGAAGTATATGGATTTATGGAAGATGTACAAAATGGTGAAAAAAAAGTTGGATCAAATATCACCTACAGATTATTGCGAAGAGCTAATATGATTATAGAATCGGTTAAAGAACATCAGGTTATCGACGATATGGCAAAGTTAATAAAAGTAAGAATAACATTTGAAGTTAACAATTTAAAGGTAAAACAATATTTGTATAGTTGTTTCTACTAATTGGTTTCTATTTGGTTTTAGATGATATATGAAGAGGAAGATAAAGAAGGGTACGATGTAAGAATTGACAAAAAATCCTTGATAAGATTGTTGGAAAAGCTTGAAAAAGACAATTTAGTAAAACATATAGAAATAACTTTGAGTGGAAGTGGTAAACAGAAACATTTAACATTTATATGTGATCCAAATATTGATATCAACAGTACCGTTATTCAGTCAGCTATAGAACAAGCGAAATTGAAGTTCTATCTAGTAACATCTCAAAAGCCTAGATCATCGACCAGATGTACAGGAAATACAGGTACTTCGAAATGTAACAAAGATAACCATGATAGTGCAAACAATGAAAATGACGAATGCTCGTTTCAACAACCTGCTCCGGTACTATTGAGATCTAAGTGTGGTCCTGTAAGTATCTCTCTTGTTTCAAATTTATGTGATTTTTAAGTATATTACTTAAATCTAATTTCTTTTTCTTTTTAATTTAGAGAATATCAAGGAAATATGGATATAGTCCAAAATTTCTTCGTATGCAAGCATTACACATTTTTTTGTTTTATTTGGTTTATGAACATCCTGGTAAGCAAACACTTTCAAAAATGGAACAAATAAAAATTTTGCGAAACAACGATTTTAATATCACGGATGAGTTAGCAGAAGAATTCAGTACGATTTATACTAAAGATGTTAGTTGGAAAATGTTTGTGCCACCTTTGCAAAAATATAATGGTAAGTCAATATTATTCCTTTTCTTTAGCAGTTAACTATTTTGCAATTAATTTACAGAAATTAAATTCAAATCCTTGTAGAAGCTAAATAAATTTTGCACTAGTTGTATTATTATTTTTTTTTTTTATTATATATTAATTTACGTGTAATTAATATGTGACTTACAAACTTTTTATTTTACAAAATTTTTATTATTGTATTAAACGTAGTATTGATTTCAATTTTTAATATTGCTTTTCATACATCTGAGTCTACGAATATAATTCTTTAATATTTTGAACGATATGTTTAATGTAATCAACAAATTTGTAAGGATTAAAAAAATAACAAAAAATAAAACTATTATTTCTCAGGTTGGCCTACAGGATGGGCATTAATGTGCGACGTCCTTCTGCGACTTCCCTTATCAATATTCTTAAAGATTCATTACATTTCGTTTGTAACGTCAGAAATGGACAAATACATAAATCATCCTATTCGGAAACATTATTTAGTTAAAGATTTACCGTTTGATATTCGGAATTCTTTGCTGTACGCGCGAAAATATATATTTCACATTCATGAAACTGTAACAAGATTATGTTACATTGGGCTGGTACAGTTCGGGCCTCAAAAATTGAAGGAAAAGGACCAAGTATTTATTTACGTGAATCGTAATACTGAATTAATGGATACGACATCTTCTGCTTCTGGTTATCATAAAATTGAAGATAAACCGTATCCCGTAACCACGTATAAGTTTGATGAAATTCAGGTAGTTGAGAAATATTGGTACGATATGTGGAATACATGTATCCATACGCCATTAGGCGATCGACTTGCTGTTCAAGGGAAAGATATAGTATTGGAAGACTTAAGTAAGAAAAACGATATGATTCAGGCAGTGATAGCTCGAACTCCAGAGGAAGCTGTGAAATTGGATACCGGTAAAGTACCTGGGGATCGCAGAGGTGCCGCTGGAATAGATTCTGCATGTTTTGCTTATCTTAAAAGGAACTGGAATTGGGCTTTAAGTAGTTCGGTTGCTCAACAAACGAAGGCTCGACGGAAAAATGTAGTTTACGAAAGGGACGCGTACCTTGCTAAAATAAAGGCAAAACCTATTAGATTTACCGAGTTCTCTGGCTTTAAAACAGTATCCGGGCCTTCGTCTTTGAATGCAATAGAGTTTAGAAAGAAGGTGCAAGCTAAAAACGATAATTCGGATCAGCAGAAGTATGAAGCATTGACGGTTCAACGAAGTACGAAGCAAAAATCTTACGTTAGAAGAGTGTTGCCCCGTAAACGTAGTAAAAGGAGACGAATAAAGTATGATGAGATTGATTACCGTGCGTTGCAACGGATGCATAAACTACGAGTAGACTGGGAACCGCACGAGGATAAGATTCTGCTCGTTTGTAAGGTAGCTATGGTATACCTTTGTCCAAATCCACGCAAACAAGTGGTAACATTTTCCGCGGTAAGAGATGTATTGCGAACGTATTCGTACATCTCGTATAACAAAACGTCTAGAGCTTGTCAACGACGACTCTTATACATGCTCAGACAACAACGGAACGTTAATATCGTTGCTTTGGGAGTTGAAGAGCTTAAACAGAATTTCTTCCTTAAGAAACGTTTTGGTGGTATTGTGGAAAAACTGAAAGAAGAGAATAAAAGTTCCCACGAATATGAAAAACAAGTTACAGAAGAGTTTAAATCACTCGTTGCCTATATTGCAAAGAAGTACTATGACATTTCAGACGTTGCGTCTAAAAAACCTTTACCTGTACCAAAGACGGTGCAAGAGTTTAATTTATTTTATAAAGTTGTGCATCCTAAGAAACCGTTTTATAATCGTGGCTTCACGAAGGATATTCGAAATGTCAATGACATACACTTTGGAGTCATAAATTCTGTCATTCATAGTTCAATGTGTTGTGGAAAAGACAGAAAATCCTGGGCGTACCAATTGTTTAAAATATATCAGCAGTATCCAGAGGTGTTGTTAAGAAATGCTATGGCAAAAATTCGTAGCGATCAAATGGTTACGGTTAAAAAGAACCAATTGACTACTATAAGGAAGTATGGTAACTACATGCCTATGAGTAGTTCTCAATATCAGTTGAGTAGCAATTACATATATAAATTTCACACTAAATGGCCGTATAATATATTCAATGAATCGTATGATGTTTTCTTTAAACTTAGTAATTGGTATTGTAACAATGAAATGAACGATGAAAGCAAAGTATCGGATAATTTTAATGGCATTGAAGTGTTGCCAGTTACTGGTGGTGTAATAGCAGCGATACACGACTATATGGTACGAGATCAAATAGATTTTGATATTGAAATACCCGACCAAATTATAATGCTTGATCCCAGATTGAAGGAGAAAGATGAAACATACTTTAGAATAGCTAAAAGATATCAGGATGTGTTAGCCAGTTTGGATAGCTTGAAATTTACACAAGAATCTTCTTTGCAAGATAATGATGCAATAACTGAGCATGGAGAGCGTACAGACAAACGCTTTGATTCGGAGACTAATATCATACGTGATAACGATATGCACAATGTTGATGGAAAATTAGATAGAGATGGTTTTTCATATTTGGACATGGAAAAAAATATACTTCCACAAAAATGTAGAAATGAAAAAAGAATTTTCGAGGATGGGAAACATTTTACCGATCACGATGAATTGAATTTTGATACCGATGACGAGAACGGTCGTAATATACTCGATGATGAATCGAATATAATTAAATTTCAAGATGGAACTAAAATTGTGTTGAACGAAAACGATGTGAAGCGTTCAGAATTCTGCGATAATGATTCAATGATGGAAACGATAGGAAGTAAAACACGTTCTAAAGATAGTAATTCTATAATAGACACTGAAGTGCAAATAATAAATACTGTTGAAGCTGATCCAGATAAAGTATCTAAATTTGAAAATATAACACAATTACAACCTGATAGTGTATCTTTGTTAGCATGTACAAGTAATAAACATGAAGATGGTACGTCGAATATAAAAAGTTCACTTTCATTTCACGTAGAATCAAATGTGAATGAACAAGATAAATTAAAGTCTGGAACCAAAAGGCAAAAGAGGAACGATGACAAAACAGTTGATCCAGATGAACCTGTTCAAAAAAGGAAGAAATTAAGTAATGAAATTGTAGACGCAGAAAAAAATGAAGAAAAATTACAACAAAGCAATGATGTTGTTTTGGATGATATATCAAATGAAATCGAACATGAAGATTCAATAGTTGAAACCATTGACGAAAAAACTAATACGGAAGAGGATACTTTGAATAAGAAATGTGAAACTTCATCACAGTCAGTAAAGGCCAATGAACATGCTTTCACGCGTATTAGTGATATTTTAAAAAATAACTCAATAGAACACAGATACTTAAATTCTTATTGCAAGATTGACGATTCAGATGTACATAAACGATACACTCGTATAGCTTTGTTACGAATGAGAGAAGAATTGAGCGAACTCACAGTAGCAGATAGTCACCATGCACATGAATATTTCGTTGTAAATATGTTTAAAGTTTTCTACTCTTTATATCGATCAAACTCGCAAAACTCCGAAGAAAATGAAACGTTTAAAGATCTTTTGATACCTTCGGACTTAATACCTTTAAAATTAAGCACTGTACATAATTTGATACAAGAAATAAATAAATTTGTGGTTTATCCTAAAAGTGGCATTTCATATTCTGATTTTAAGAAAAATCTACCTAATAATTTTCCACTTAACTTGGATAATATGGAAAAGGTTTATAAATTTGTACTTGATAAAAAAGAACTTGGAGCTAGTATTCAAGAGTTAATGGTAAGTAAAAATATCTCTAAGATGGTATTATATATTTAAGTAATAGATTAGTGAAGTAAGTTTTTTAAAAGCTAGAAATATTGAAATAATTTGATTATTTAATATTAAATTGCATTTATCAAACGTATAATAATGGTATTTTTAATTTTTAGAAATAAATTTTGGAAGTAAAGTACTTTTTTTAATTATTCACTGTTCTTTTCTTTTTTACAGGACGAATTTGACGACACATTAGGAGAAGATTTATACCGTATCGTTTCACTTCTTACTGAAAATCGTTTGTTTTTGCGAGCTGGTGTGACGATAATTAGATACATACATCACCGCTACGCTGATTCTTGGCTAATTCATTCATATAAGATATGTCGACTTGAAAAGGAATCACTTATACCGGTACCTAAGGGAACTGTATACATAACAGAATCTAAAGAAACATTAAATAACGATAATGATGTAAATATGATGAGGTCAGATGAAAATCCTAGTTCATCACTAGAAAATGAAGAAAATAAGCAGTTAGAAATAGAAAATAGAAATGAAAACTTTGATAAGGATACATCTAGTCATAGTGATGAAGAATATAATACACAAGTAAGGAAAAGAATGCAAAGAAAGAGGACTAGATTATTACCTCAGAGAGATATATCTAAATCTGTGAAACAATTAGATTTAAAGTAAGTCCCGTTATTGTATTTATACAATGAGATTTAAATTTATTAAACTTAATCTTATTCGTTTAAACATTTATTTGGAAGAATAGTTTAAAATATAGTTTAAAATATAAATATTCAAATTATAAAAAATTTTATAATACACGGTATTTAAATTTATTTTGTTCATGTTGTAGTACGAAGCAAGAAGTAAGGGTCGCGATAAAACCATGGATTCGAATAGATGGTGCTTTAAATCGTAGAGTGCTTGATCGTATGTTGGGATCAATTTTATCATACTGTTTAACACATCCTGGTATAGCATTATCTAAAATTCAAAATCGATTTGTTCCTCCTCTTCAACCATGTCATACACGAGAATTAGTTGAGGTAATTTATTAACAATTATACACAACTGTGTGACTTTAGCCTTCTTCAAATTTTTTTTTTTTTTTTTTTAATTTAAATTTAAAGTTGCATCAAAATATTTTGTTTGCTTCATAAAAGAAAAATATCTTTTTTATAGAAATTATGCTTCCTTATAATTGTGTCACTGTGTTACGTGATTTGTATTTGGGTATTTCAATTAAATATTGTAAAATAATTTTTATTGCAGATATTGGTAAAGTTGGAGTGTCTGCAAATAATAGTTTTGAAAAAACCACGTGTAACGCTGTTTTCGAAACCTGCACAAGTCAAGACAAGTAAGATATCATTATTTTATAAGCAAAACTTTTGCCTTTACTTTTGCTTTCTTTAAATCGCTTTTACAATAGTTGTTCAGTGTTTAATATATTTAAATTGTATAATTGAATTCAATTTTCTAAAAATTTACAATTTTTTTCATTAGTGTTGTAAACAGTTGCAAATGACATTGCATTTATTTTATTTATTTGATTCTTTTCTTAGAGACTCCAAATAATGATTGGGTTACTGAAGAAGATATTTACCTTGAGCCTACAAGTGGAGCAATGTTAAAGTTCGGAATATTTTTAAGTACTAAGATGTATAATACAGATTTTATTACATAATTGGCAAAAATTAAACTGGTATATTTTGCAAAAACAAACGAAATTAATATAATGAATTTAAAAATCTCTTTTTTTTTTTATTGTTTTTTATATAAAGATTTTGTTTTTTTGTGTACGATTGTAAATATTAATGATAGTCTTTGTTCGATTTGTAAATAATGTTTCATTGTTATTATGTTGAGAAACGAAAATGTGTAATTTTTTAAATAAAGTGATATAATATTTTATTGCTTTTTAAATATTATTTTTAAAGTATACTATTTCCCATAAGTCGTTCTCAATTTTTTTCTTAATGGTTTATTAAGTGTAATGATAAAATTGACATGTCTTTGTTTATTAAACATATTTTTACCATCTATAATTTATTCAAATAAGATTTTATTTGTATAAATTATAACAATGTTCTTAATATGAACATTTCATATAATTTTCATAAAAAATAGAGTTTTATTTAAAAAAAGTAACAAATAACATTTTCTGTACTAAAATTATACAAACATACTTTGAAAGAAAATGAAGTATTTATGCTTATACTATGTTAAAAATTATTGTATGTTCTCAGAACTGTTGAATTATATAACACTTGCTATGATGATATTACTTTAAGTATTCAAAATATCTAGATGACATTAATCCATCTTCATTATTGAATCAATAAATTAATTAAAGTAGGTGTAGAAATTGTGTAATGTTTTTTATCATAAGTTTACCTTCAAAGATGGAAGGATTATATCATATTTTTGTTTATAAAATATATCGTGTGTAAATATCAGACATTAAATAAACTAATAGAGTTTAGATACGATTTTTAAAACATTACAACTCAATTATATTTTTATATATGTAAATAAATAATATTATGCTGTGCTAAATAAATAATATTGTTCTGAGTTTTAATATGCTTAAAAGTATTAACACACAAAATGAATTGTACTGTTAAATTCAAAGAAAAAATTACAATACAGTATCACTATATTTAAAAATAATCGTATCAAAACGAAATTCAATTTTTTTGATTATAATGAAATTTTATTTATCAATTCTTCGTTTTCCAATTTAAAAACAATAATTTTGCAATTTTGAGCACATGCTATTAACTGTGCTTTCAAAATAAATTATAAAATGGTGTATCTATTTCTTACAATGTTATTAAATTATTGTTTAACTATAACAGTAGAGTTTGAACTTTTCATAAATATTACACATTACCATCCAAGTGTTTAATTTTCACATTGTTTATACATTCTGAATAGATGTCTGTTTAATTATTGCATTAATGATTTCAACGCTAAACATTTTTATTTTCTTCAATTAAAAAACATATATATATATATATATAGCAAACAGTTCAGTTTCATTATTTTTTAACAGTTGCACAGTGTAACACTTAATCTTTTTGAATAGTCTAATTATATTAAATTTTTGGTTTGATATTTATTTTTTGTTCGTTATTAGTATTAAAGTAATTGTAATAATAAAGTAACGATACTGTATTTAATTTGTATGCAAGAAATTTAAAGTTTCCAATATTATTGAAAGCAGATAATTTAATAAAACTACTGAATGTCTTAATAAAATATCAAATTTTAATAACCATTTAATACAGATACAGTTATAATAGTTGTACATTAGTAGCAATATTTTCATACTGTGTAGTAAAATCACAGATTGTAATAACTATTTTTAACCATTACATAAATTAGAATTAACATAAAAAATATTTGAATTAACAAATTCAAATAAAAATTATTTTTCAGAAAATTCAATAACATAGCTAGAAAATATAATCGGACGGTAATGTGTTAATAGTTATAATGGAATGTTTGCTGTATTAAAATGTTTGTATTAATCTTGTAGATATACATATATTTTTATCGAATTTTAATTATGGAAATCCTTCGATGATGAATGTATAATTTTTTTTTCACAATAATATTAACAATAACGTATGTACTTACATGTACTTATCATGTATATGATATAACAACAACAACGTACAGTAAAATATAGATACAACAGTTTAACATATCTTTACAAATGTTGTACAATAGTAATATAAGTCTATAGTAACTGTAAACTAAGGAGTATAAGTTTAGAATAATTTTGAGAGTATATTTTTTTTAATATGTGTTACAGCAAAAAAAGTGATAAATTCAAGAGTAGGAAATATTCAAATTAAAACACAGAGCAGTCAAATCTCTTCTCAGGGATAAAATTTTTAAAACCTACTGAAAAAGATTCAAAATTCATTTAAATAATTATAAATGATAACGAGGAATTAAATCGTCGATATTGGGCAAAGTTTTTGAAATAGGAACAAAGGATTCAGAATTAGAATTGTAATTCTTTCTTTATTAAAAATTCTTAACAAGTTTGAACGGGACAAAAATAGAGACTGAACTCTAAAAGAAACAGCGTTTTGCAAGCCTATCGTCACTCTGTTCGGATGAAGTCTATGTGTTAAGTGTTTTCCAGGCGTGCGATTATTTTTCGAACACTGGATAAAGGATGGAAACAGTCAGTCGGATTAACAGCCAACATATGCATTTACTCATATAACTTGTAATACATTAATTCACAATCACTATGAATTTATAATACAACTGTATAACATTTGTAACATTATTTTTAACAACGTCTAAATTTCGAACTAAAAAATTATATCCGGTTTATGTTACAAAATACTTCGTACCTTGTATGATTTTACAGTTTGTCAAGGTATGTACCTATATATAATTTCATATTATATAAGCTTCGTGTAATTATTCTTTTAAAATAAGAGCTTCGTTTTTTTTTTTTTTTTTT
>SMSQ01021358.1:2160-51783 GCA_019453375.1 Ctenoplectra terminalis | reverse complement strand
TTTTTTTTATTTTTTTTTTTAAAATAATATTTTTTTTTTTTTTTTTTTTTTTTTACTTCAAAATATTTTATGTAATTTCAACTTTTATAAATACATATAAAAACAATTACCTTTTATGCGAGATGCACTGCGAAATGTGTGATACAATTTAGAAATGGAAGATTCGATACTTCAAAATAAAACGACTTTTAAAAGATTTTCTAACGTATGTAATAAAAATAAGCACGACCGGTTCAGATTATTAAAAAATAAATAAAGTTTATCTTATTTTGAAGTGAAAAATCTTTCATTTTTAATTTCAATGCTACATATTTTACATAGAAATATTAATTATACATTCTACAAAATATTAACTCATATAAAAGTTATGTTTAAAAAATAATGGAGTAGAATTATAATTTAATTACTATTAAAATATACCTCGGTACAGAGAAATTTTTTGATTCAACATAATGAAGATGAAAAGCCTCATCACCTTAATGGTGTACACATGTAAAGAATTGCAGCAAAAATTGTTCCCACGACAGTTCTTTTTATTTCAAGACATAACTTAAAAACGAACTTTCCCTTGTTGAATTTGGTCATAAATTTCGGGGGTTAATAATTGGTATCCAGACTTTTCGTTCAAATAGTACAGTTTATCTGCTATCCTTCTTGGATCGTACCCTTCATCCACAAGATCTTTCTTTTTCAATTTGTATGTTCCTAGAAGAATAATTTGATTTCAAAGTGTTTAAATCATAAAAACAAAAAAAGAACATATAATATTTTTTATAGATATACACCTGAAATAAATATTAAAAATATAAATATTAAGCTAGTTTTTAATCAAGCAAGACAAATTGATATTTATATTTCTATTTAAATGTAAAAATTTGTTAACTATTGAATACAATTTAAAAAAAACAGAACATGAAAGCTATTCCTAAGTATTGAAAAACTTTATGATGATTGGAAAAAATTTTTTAAACGAGTTCCATAAAAATGATATGTATATAAAAATACCTGTAAGATCAATCTTCGTTAAAATCCTAATAAATCTAGGTATTGCGTAATTCGCTAAATGCTCCTTTACATCGACTGATAATTGATTCAGATCTAGTGTTCCTTTTTCGTCAAATATTGCTGCCATTCCGGCTCTACCTTCAAGGCCTGGAATCTAATAGAAAATTAAATAGATATATAACTAGTTCCATAAAATCAACGTGTTTATAACAGATACTTTTTATTAACATCTTAATAGTAAAATAATTATGATTTTATATCGTTTTTAACATATCATTTACCTCGACTCCATATGCAATGCAATCTCTATAGTTAACAACATTACTGATAATAGCTTCGACTTCAGATGTAGACACGTTTTCTCCTTTCCATCTAAAAGTATCACCTGTTCTATCTTTAAAATATAAATAACCGAATTCGTCTGCTATTAAAATGTCACCTGTTAAAAAAAAAAAGAAAAATTAAATGTATTTCTGATAGTAGTGGTTTATACATTTATTATAATCTGATTGCTGACAATAAACAAATCAAGTAAAGGTATACTAAAATAAATAATTCATTGGAATGAATTCATACCAGATATAAATGCCGAGTCGCCTTTAGCAAACACGTCACGAACTATTTTCTTCTCGGATGCTTTCTGATCCACGTATCCTAAAAATGCTCTCGATGGATTGTTGGGTACAATTTTTCCAACAAAAACACCTGGTTCGACTACAAATAGCAAAACAAAATTGATTTAATTACAAAATAATATAAAAAAAAAAATAATAATACTCTGATTCTAAAAAGATAAACGCTTTAATTTGCATTAAACTGAATACTTACAAGGATCACACTCTTGACATAAACCTTTTGCATTCCTCACGGGTTCTCCGTCGCTATTAACTTTTAAAATAGAAATAGGATAAATTGATGGAATTATACGGGACACAAAACCAATAGCTCCAACAGTGTTATCGATATTGACTAAAAAAAAAAAAAAAAGAAAAGAACACCAAATGTTAGTATCACATATAAATAACATGTTGCTATTATAATATATAATATTATAATATGTGATAATATAAGTAATATGTTAAAATTGTAACTCGTTAAAAGCTTCGTTGAACGAAACAAATTATTTATTTACAACAACAAACAATCGCTCAATTGATTAATTAATCAACAAACAGTTAAATATATAAAAAAAAAATAGCAAACATTTGAGAAAGGAAGAATTCTTACCGATATTAGCATTTCCTTCCGTTGCCCCATAAAACTCGGCAACTTGTGGAATGTTAAATCGTTCCACGAACTCGGGCCATATCTGTGGCCTCAAGCCGTTTCCGAATATCAGTCTAACATTGTGCTGCTTATCTTCCGGTCTTGGAGGAACAGCTAAAATATATCTACACATTTCTCCAATATACTGACCAATCTAAAAATCAAATATATCCATTCTTTTTCACAATCGTACTTTTTCAACGAAAATTCTTGAATTAATATCGCAATATTTAATAACAATAAAATAATAATAAAATAATAATAAATTAATGATAAAATAATAAAATAATAATAAAATAATAGTAAAATAATAATAAAATAATAATAAAATAATGATAAAATAATAAAATAATAGTAAAATAATAATAAAATAATAATAAAATAATGATAAAAGAATAAAATAATAATAAAATAGTAAAGGTAACTTACTGTACACTTATATTTAATGCATTCAGGGAAGTAAGCGCTCGCGGAAAATTTCTTTCTAATTACAACCGTAGATCCATGAAGAAGAGCCGCGCCGACGGCCATTGCACCACCGGCTGTATGGTACAGTGGTAATGGTGTGTAAATTACATCTGAATGTTTAAGCTTTGCCATTGTAAATATACCGGTTGCCATAAATATATACCTAAAAGCATTGAAAAAAAATTAATTATCAGTATTTGTTATAAATTAGTCGAATTTTGTTGAAAGAAATACTCTCTTTTATGGAAATCGTTATTTTGGGCTGTTACAGATACTTGAATAATTTTTCGACAAATTTTATTATAATTATATAAAAAATAATGCGCGTTTTACGGTGTAATATTTCGATTGTTTAAATATAAATATAAATTTAAATACAAATACTTCTTATTTAAAACATTTTTCTGTGCTTCCAAAAATAAGAAAATTATATTAATGTGTCCTATATTTTAGTACCCGCTCAAATGATAGATTTCATCTCAACTTTGAAACAACGGGTTCAGTAACCAAGAGATCAATACTGATTATTCGCTTGATATAGGTATAATTATTCGATGAAAAAAATGAGCTATTTAAAGCTGAAATATGACGGACAATTTTCAAAAAGTCAATTTGTTACCAATGTTTATTTATAACATTTATTTATAGATTTATTTATAGATTTATGCATTTATTTATAATGCAGTGTCTATTCACACTGCTTAATAACGACTATTTATGTGACGATATCATAGTTAAATCTCAATCAATGTTAAATCTGATTTTGATTATTGTTTTGGTAATAATGTAAAGCTAAATTGAATGTTTCTTACCTAAAATTTGTAATAACTGCTGCTTTAGGAAGACCAGTTGTGCCACTGGTGAAAATATACAACAATTTATCGTTGTAACAGCCTTTTTCTTGAAGAACCGGCGGTGCCGGAGAAACGTCGGCCATAATAGCGGCTAAGTCTTTATCGTTTAACTTTGATGTTTTGGAATCTGGTAAGTTACCGATTCTATACAATGCAAATTTCGAGTCCAATGAGCCCACGATATCTGACACAGCTGAAAGAAATTTTTAGTATCAAATATAAAATAAGTTTTTCGCTAATATAGAAACAAATCATTATGTTACGAAATAATTATAACGTAAATATTGACGATACTTATACATATCATTTTTCTAATTTATACTCTTAAATACGTGAACTGTGTCATATTTTTCGTATTTTTCATTTCAAAACTTAAAGCTTATTATTAGTCACTTAAACAAAACTTAGTTTTGTTATTAATTTACTTGTACACCCACGATATTTTATAAAAACGAGAACGATAATGAAATAAATAAAACATATATATTTGCTACAGTATATAGTAAAGAAACAAATGAAGCGATAAAATTAAAAACATAGAGCACAATTTAAAATTGATACAAATATTATTTTTGGAAATATCTTACTTAATGTTAATAAAAGTACACATTATATTATAATAAAGAGAAAAATTCATAAAACTTATAAATTATTGCTTATCGATTTAATGTTATGACAACATATTATTTTTTTACTCGGCAAGAAATTCTCAAACTATATCGTAACAGTGATTATTATCAATTGATGGATATCGTTAAGCATACAAAGTACGGGTTAATCGATAAGAAAATTGAAGTTTATCAAGATATTATCGAAACAAATGTTGCAAGTAATGATAACGATGTATAATTCCACCTGCATATTTGAAACTTAACAAGTAAACGTTACAGCCACTAGTGTTATGCAATCATTTATAAAATGGCCCTCGAGTCGAATCGACTACGACACGCAACCGAACACCTAATTTTCTTTCATTCTGGGGTAGTTAGTTCTATTTCCTATTATTGCATCAATCGTTATAGCAGGGACTATGCACTTATAGAACCCACACGCAATAGAAACCAAATAATATTTCATGCAAGCTATAAGAGGTCACGAACGATAGAAGCTTAAAATGATTGCAAAATGAAAAATGATATTATAACGATTGATTAAACGATATACAAAATGATACACGTAATCGTAAGCGATGAGTTTAGTAAAAATTGGTTTAGATTAACGTTGCATGATTCGAAGAGAGTCACCTATGTTCTCAACTAGTTTTTTTCTTATTATTTGTATCCTTCGAGATATTTAGGTCATCTTAATTCTATTAAATGGAAGTTAAATTTTCTTTTTCCGTAACTAAAATTGTGGATGATATTATAAAGTTATTTTATAATCGTTTGAATAGACATCATTAACTTCGTTGTGACAATTATCCACCATTTTCGTTGTTAAAAAGAAAAGGATCGATAGAACTAGTATTTTTATACTTTTGTCAAAAATTTTGTTACTTTACTGATAGTGTAAAAATAATTTATATTCTTCTCTAATGTGTTAAATAAACTTTTCTATGTTATTTATAATATTCATAAAAAATCGAACATGTACGAAAGCAAGTAACGTATACAATAATACTTTTATATTAAAATTTAAAATCTATGATGATTAAAATTTATGATCTAATTTTTCCACTGGTCTGTTTTCCATTTTCATGTTTTATATTTTTATTGTCTCTATACGAAGAAGGTAAAGGGTACGCAACGAAGACAATAGAGACAAACAGAAGAACTAACTAATAACTGACAATGGCACAAATTAAATATAACTGAACACAAGTCAATTAATCAAATCGTGTTCAATTGAAAACAATTATAAGGTTAAAACGAATGAGTAACACAAACCATAGCCAACCATTATTCCACACTAATGATTCCCTGTAAGAAGCTAACAAATATAGAATGACAAGTATCAAAAGAAAAATTATATTTAACACAATACTTAAATTAATCTTCTCAACTTGATGGCCCCTTTATACCCTCTTGAATCTATAAATTAAATACGTTGAACGCTTTAAACTTCAGCATATCTTTGAAATTCTAATGCGTACGTTAGTCAGGCGTATTAAATTATAATTAACTCAAGAAGGTTTTAGAAACTATTCCAAAGTGCAAAATGTTAAGCGTAAATATTCATGACCGAATATCGGGGAATCCTGTGATTATAATAAGTTTATCATCAAATAATAATTAACGAATAACACTTTACTTGCACGAAATGCAATATTTACAGTGCACTTGGCCGTATGCATTTTATGTACAGTTAAGTACTGTTCGCATGAGCGCATGACCAAGTGTTTCACAATAACCGTTCGTTTAATTTATTAAATTGATGCTGCATTGCTTCACGGATGAGCAAGTAACGTTGTACCGTACAGTATAAAACAATAACTGTTGCACTTAATTTATCACATTATTGTTGATCAAGTAATTCATTAGGCGAGAAATCAACCCTCTTATTGTTTCAGAAACACTTATATTTCAATAAGAAATATTTTAAGAGGATATTTTGACCGAATAAGAGTTTCATTTTAATTGTACGATTTTTATTTATTTATTTATTTTTTTCTTTTGCACTTACCATCGGTAAAATTCACTCCGTAAATAAGAGCCTGACACTTGGATATAGTAATGCTGTGTAAAAGCGAACTTTTACGAAGATTGGTATTGATAAGTGGTATTATTACACCGAGCTTACTCAAACCAAGCCAAAGGGCAATGAATTCCACACGATTTTCCAAAAGTATCGCAACCACGTCTCCTTTACGATATCCATGTGTTTTGAATACTGTAGCGATTTTGTTACTATAGTCCTCCACCTGAAAATATTTTATTGAATTTTATTAAGAAATCAATTTTATATAGAAAGGAAGATATATAATAATTTTTTAATTTAAATCTTATATGTAACTCTGATATTTATTTATATTTTTACGCATTTGTACTGTCTTGTTTCATTTATTGATTTTATCATAAAATATTTCTGTATTACAAAAAATCTGATTGGTATTTAGTAATTGCTAATGAGTTATAATTATTAATTGAATTATAAAAAATGAAAGACTGAGTTAGTAGATTTTATTGTAACTGTCGAATAAAATTCTTATGAATAGTTTTTGCAAAAACATTCTAGAAAATGAACTTTGCGTTTTTCGAATCTTCGCTGAAGACAACAGTAGTCGAAAACTAGGAACACATTTCAATTGTATATTCATGAATAGAAATAAATGTATGTACTTAATAGTGCAACGATAATAACATTATGTGTGGCAGTTAGTAAAGCATTTCTAGCTATTAATTATAAAATACTTCTTTCATTATCATTTATTTAAAAATTAGCATCCATAGCCAACAAGGCGGTGCTTGAAACATTTATAATTATAATTGGAAATGAACTTTCTACGAAATGTGCGTATAAAGAAATTAGCAAATGAGAAAAGGCTGTTTCTCATCTGGTTCTTCATTTTAAAATATATTCAAAACTTCAGACAATTTGTAAACCATAACTCAATATATATTACAATTTTCTGAAACAACGAGAGATTTACATTTTGTTTCGTAAATCGTTAAATTTATTTATAAAGTTGTTAAGAGATATTAATGATAAGGCGAAAAAAATAAGATCGAGGTCTTCGTTTATCGAGAACAGAATGTCTTATTTGTTATATTCCAATGGAAAAAATTTAAGTGGCAATTTCGTATTGGAATCATAAATATTTGGGAACACATGTTCCATTAAAAATATTCAATCATAATTAATTAAAGATTTTAAAACGATAGTAACATAAATATAAATACACATGCTTAAAATCACCGTATTATCGTATCGCTGCATGACAATACCAATGTCTAATCGTACTACTTAAAAAAATAATAATAAAATTACTCATTAAAAAAGAAACACGATTCATTCTGATATTGGAATTTGCTCTCAGTAACTTGTGTATTTAATTCAATATTTTACTTCATAATTATAATTTAATTCAAACATATTTTCTAGTACAGAATACAATTCTACGAGTTATAAAATTCACAAAAATAAAATTAATATGCTACTTTGAATTATTATTGTACTTTATGTACAAAAATCACGAAACAAAACAGTATAATAAAATAAAATAATAATAAATTAGGCCACAATAAGAAGTCTGAATGAATTAAGGGCGAATAAATAGCTAAGGTAGTTTTATACAGTACATCAATAATTTGTTAACATATATTTTTAAGTTTTCTTTTTAGGAACAATACAGAGAAGTTGATATTGTGCTTGTACGTGTTTTACCTGTTGAAACGTCCACTCTTGATCTTCGAAAATGAAACAAACTTTATTCGGATGTCGGCTGACATGTTGCTGAAATATATCGGCAACGCTTCTATTTTTCTTCCGATGAGAACGAATAATCCAACGTATTTTTATATATCCTGCTATAGCTCTGAAACAAACAGAAATTGTTCGTATTAAAATCATTTTTATATCGAAATGATTATTAAACTAATTATTACAATTATTAAATGTAATATATATTTTGAAAAATTTAAGCTAGCGTTTATTACTTTAAAAAAAACACTTTTAAATTCTGTAAAAAGCTTTTGAAATTGAAAATTAAGTTTCAACTCTCTATAACGTCTTGCGACTTGAAAATTACATGTTCAAGTATCAATATTTTTTGTCTTTAATATTTTTTATCATTTTAGTGGTATATTTTATTACTATATTATTAGTTTGGTATTAAACAATTTATTTATAGCAATTATTAGTTCCTAGTTTTTAGATCAAACTAAGAAACCGTAATCAAGTATAATCTTCTTTTTTTTATAAGTGAATAAAAATTCTGATTATAAAAGGGTAAGTTGTTGAAAGCGTGCAAAAAATTTTATTTGAGACTTAAACAAGTTTTTCGAAACTTTCGATCAAACGAATTCCTTTGATGAAAGTAAAGTATGTTCCGGAAACGAAAACAATAGAACATTAAGTCTGTTGATAAATATTTATGCATTCTTCCTTACAATTGGTAAGAAATACAGATCTTTTTAGAAGCTAACGTCTCTTTACAAGTAGAAACTTGTGAAAAAAGTTAATTTATGAAAGAAAGATACTAAAAAGTTGGAAGTATTTGAAACAATTATAGCGTTTTCTATTTATTTAAATTGCTGTGACTTATTCACGTAATGATGCATGTAATATAATTAAAGCTTCGAAAAATTGATTCCTAAAATTAATTTACTAAACTCTATTTTACTTTTAAATCATAAAATCGCATAATTACAGTTTATACTATAATCACTTTAGAAACAATTAAAAGAATGTTAAGATCCGTGTTTTTTCATTTTGGACACCGATAAATTATCACTCTGCGCATCTATAACATAAAAAGTAAACTTACATACCATCCTCATGTTTCTGAATTTAATTATTCAATGTTCAAAATGCAATAGAAAAAAGTATAATATCACGATATAATGTGCAATAAAAAAATATGCTTCCCGGTAAAAAAAAAGAAATGCAGGTGACCTTAAAAAAGTTTGAAAAAAATAATCGTAAGAAAATCGTAAGAAAATCATAAGAAAATAATCGTAAAAAATCTATTTACGATGCCCCATTTTTAAAACAATTCGAACTCTGTGTGAAACATTTTTGATATCATTACAAACAAAGGAGATATTTAGGTGTTTGTATTTAACCGAGGTACCATGTATATATTACGTAACTGTCTCTTTTTACGTAACTAAACATGATAATGGAAAAAGCTTGTTTCAAGTTCAAAGATCACTAAACCCAATTTTGATATCGTATACAATCTCAATAAATATAAAATCTGCGAGCTCACAATGCGTTTCACGATATTTAAAAAAAAAAAAACGTACAATCATCAAAACTATAATCGTGGTCAATTTAAATAACCGTTTGACGATCAATATGCATTATATCATCTGTTAGTGATGTTTAAAACAATTCAATATTTGTCAACCAATAAAGAGAATACTGTATCCGTCGATCTGTAAATAACTGATATTATGAACCTATTAGTACTGTATGTATTAACTATAAAGAAATATCTGAATTAAGATTATTCGCAGTTTCAGAGTACGCCGCGACAATTGAATTGTACGACAAATCAAATCTGGGGGCATCTTAAAAGAAATTTAAGCGCTTAGTTGGTTCAATGGACCAGTTAGAGTAACGAGAGAAATCTGTGTGCTACGCACGTCGTTTTAAACTATTCACCACTGATCGACGCTAGATTTTATACAATTGCATGCATGACGCATGTGTGTACGCAATGAGTTAACTATGTTTACAGGTTTGAAAATTCAAGACAATCTTGTGTGCACGTAACTGCTTTATTTGCCAACTTAATATTTAAGCAAGATAAATTTACTTCGATTGGTTTTTGTTCACTATTTAACTGCTGTTTTACGATACGTTATATAAACATCAAGTGTTTATATTATACAATTTTATTCGTTATACAAAATAATAAGCGTAGTGATCTAAAGTCTACAAACTCTTTCTTTGTTCTTGAATGACCTTGAATAACGTTATGTCACGTGTCGTTGAACTCGTCTCGACAAACGCTTTCATGTGCTATGAAATCTTTATCGCGTTTAAACAAAAACGAAAAGTCTTCCAAGTTCGAAATTTCCCACAAATACACATTATTCGTTCGAACTTTTCACAAGTATGATTTCACTCAAGCAACTAACTTACGGGATACTTGTTTCGCGTGCAGACGTTATTTGAAAAATTAAATTAAAACACGAGGAACAAATAAAACACGATGCGCACCCCTAACAGGAAGCCAATAAATTTACCGCAGAAAGAGATCCATGTAACAGAAGCAAAATCAATCTTATCACAAGTGTTCGTAAATAATACCAGTCTTATGTAATAATACAAACCACATCTTACAATATCTTGCTCACAGATTATTATCGAGGTTGCCAACAATGTTTTTCTTGTATTGTAAAAAATAAACCTGATCGATCGTCCGATTATAAATTACTTATCACTTATTTCTGGTAATTTATCGCTTTCATAGAAAGTAATTATAAGTAATATTAATATTATACAATAACGTAAATTATATTTCCCGATATGTTTTTAATAAAACTGGGATTGAACATTATTTAAATAATATTTTAACGATACAAAGAATTAGGTAGATTGATTTAAATGGTAACTATTTTTATTTACACTTCAGCGATTGTATTATTGGCACGGTTTCGGTTGGTAAGTACTTGTAGATACTACAGCTTTGCTTTCTCGTTACTATGGAATATGTAACAATGAGTCTCAAGGATAATATTGAAAACATACCGAAAACATAGTATCGATTCAGAATATCGTCTACGATTCTAACAACTGATTTCTTTCCAAATTAAAAAAATACGGTATTGGATAGGATTACAGTTTGATTTCTGAAAACTCATACTAGATTTGAATATAAACTTATTAAGAAGAAAAGAATTTATCTTATTTTGTTTCATTTATAAATTTAATTTTTAATTAAAAACATTTCGAATGACACTATTAATATTGGACAAATTAAGAGATAATATTTAAATTAGAGCAAATATCTCTCTTCAAAGAGGTTTTCAAAGCAAATTACTTACTGTTAGCAAAATTTGTAATTTATTTTGAGAATTTTTTGATTCATTAAGTTGAGAATTAAATACAGAAAATGTTGTCACGTTGTTAAAATTAATACAAATCTTTGAAACAATTGGTAGTTCATTTTATACCGTTTATTAAACGTTGTGGTAAAAAATCTATATAACAGTTAATTACAGCAACACAGCAATATTTTCATTTCTTTTTTTTTGTCTTTTTCATTTTCTTTTGTATAATTAATTTCATGTATCCACTTTCTCACGCTATAAACGTAACAAAAATTTGCATAATATGAATAATATTTCCTTACATTCTAGAAATATGATGCAATACAAAAAAAAAAAAATACATAAACAATAAACTGTAAACTATTCTGTTCCTATGAGCAATTTAAATATCTTGATGAATAATTCAGAAAAAATTGTAACCATGCAAGTTTAGATAGTATGCTTCAACTTTGACCTTGATTACATATTCCATTCACGTTACCGTACATTTTTGGAAAGAATTCGTGGAATTAAAGAAAAGAAAAAAAAAAAGAAAAAAAAAGTAGACGCTTCATAAAAGAATGTGTTAAACGTTTACAATTGAGTTTTACCGTGACAAATTCATCGATCGATTGTATTCAATTTCATTTTTCTTACGACTCGATGAGGCAAAATAAAATCACCGATTTACAATGCGCGGTATAAATATAGCCAATAGTGCTACGTCACAGCGCAAAATAAGAAAGCGAAGAATGGATGATAACACCTTTTTAATGCAACAATTATGTAGTATCGTTTAATGCATAGAATTATGTAGTATTTAATGCAAGAATTAAGTATTATATTAATACTTATTACCAAGTGACGTGTAATCAAGTGATCATATTTTATAATTAACACTAAACCTACCGACGATTAAACTATACCTGTTTGTGTCAAAGAAATTACAATAATAGATACTTGTAAAAATACACAATGCTAGAGAAACAAATCTTTGAGCATATATTTTACGGAAAATCACAAAAAAATATTCAAAAGTGCACGGTTAATAATTTATAAAATTTGGAGAAGAAATTACGAAACGGCGGTTTGACCGCTTTGGTAGGTTTAGTGTTAAAATATGAAACCTAATTGTATATCTCATGGATTGTGCATTGTTACACCTAAAGGTAAAATACTTCGAACGTTTACTGGAATAAGAAATGATCAATTCGAACAAAACTAACGAAACCACGACGAATTCTTCAAATATTTTAATTGCACGAAGCGAATTAAATGTTTGTTCTAAAATGAAACTAGAAGGAAAATATTTAAGCACCGTTTCCACTTAACCGCGGATATTTCGAAACGAACAATATGAAAGCGGAAATACCTTTAACGCCAATATAAAAGAAAAGAATGAAACCGCTTGGAAAATATCTTGGAAAACACAAATGACGTACGATATTTTTACTGACACTGTTTTGCAACAGTTCTACTATACTGTATTAAATTATGTTAATATATTTCTATCTTCACATTACCATTTTTATGATTCAATTAGAGAAATAGCTAATCCTGCAAACAGCAAATAGAACGACCTTGTCTTCTTTAACGATTCTAAAATTGTTTTAATTATAATGCACACAGTTGTAACAATGTAAACTGAAATTGATACACAGAGTGTATTTCATAAATAAATATTTGAATAAACGGCTCTTATAATATTTGAAATATACTTTTGATTAATTTAATTCTACAAAAAGTTTGAGGAAACTTTTAAAACGTATTTTAAAAGATATGTTTTAATACTCTGAATAAGTTAAAAAATTGTAGAAATTCTAAATATGAATAAATATCCAATTTCATTTTCCTTGATATTTATTGTATTTTAATATTCAATTTAGACGCATGTTTCCTATTCTGAAGAAGAATTAACTTTCGGTAAATATCACTGATGGTCGGTGATGTTAATTAAACGAAGAAACAGGAAAACTGTAGCTTATATGTATACATGGCAGAAAAATAACGCAATTCTCTAATATATCTTGAACAGAGAATACGAAATGCGATAAAGAAAAAAAGAGGCTCCCGATACGAAGCGAGCGTTAAATTTAAATGGAAACCCCTGTTTAAAAATAACCTATTTGAAAGACGGAAAAGTTGTTGACGTCAAACTTGATAAGAGAAACCAAATTAACCAACAAACTAACATAACGTAAACAATCGAACCTGATCGCACACGGTACATTTGTTTAAACTATCCCTGATAATAAAAGGCATTTATCGCCAATAAAAAAAAAAAAATATAATTAATGCGACATAAATCATAAAAAAAAAGATATACTCGAAATAAGAAAAAAGAAAAAGTGCAAAATACATGAAAATTTTATGTAATCAATATACCTATGCACTGATAACCGAGATCGATGTGCAATCAAACCTGATCGCACACGGTACATTTGTTTAAACTATCCCTGATAATAAAAGGCATTTATCGCCGATAAAAAAAAATATAATTAATGCGACATAAATCATAAAAAAAAAGATATACTCGAAATAAGAAATAAGAAAAAAGAAAAAGTGCAAAATACATGAAAATTTTATGTAATCAATATACCTATGCACTGATAATCGAGATCGATGTGCAATCAAACCTGATCGCACACGGTACATTTGTTTAAACTATCCCTGATAATAAAAGGCATTTATCGCCGATAAAAAAAAAATACAATTAATGCGACATAAATCATAAAAAAAAAGATATACTCGAAATAAGAAAAAAGAAAAAGTGCAAAACACGTGAAAATTTCATGTATTTACAATATTATAATAAATATACCTATGTACTGATAATCGAGTTCGGTCAGATTTTAAGATTGTCCACAGGCTTTTCTCCGATCGCTAATCACCAAGATTTCTTCAGCCGATTGTTCACGTATCACATCGCGAATCTATTAACTCGCACATTAAAAGTTGCCTATTTCAATGCATACATCATTTAAACGACATTATTGTGCAACGGTTGTAATAGCTAAACGCGCCACTTTAAAAATCAATTTCCTTTGTGGTTCTTCCACAATGCAATTCGACGTTAAACTTTGATCGTTGACTCGATAAATTATTGGGACCTTGTACCGCGTACTCGAACATTCACTGTAAAATATAAACAGTAAGGTAAATGAATGAACACTTTTTTCTTCGATAGGATTAAACGTTTCAAGATAAGATCATTAAATTGTAATCAATCTAAATTAAATTGCAAAAGAATTGATAGAAACTTAAATGTTTGCAAATTTCAGTGACGGACAAGTCTTGCTACAAGAAACAAGGATACTTTGTAATTGTTATTTTTTTCTTTTTTTAGCATCACAGAACCATTATTTATTATTAAAACTATTGTTGGCTGCAAACGAGGGATGTGAGTTTAAATCGCTATGCAATTCACTTCCCTAACAGACTACATTGATGATAATTGAACAATTATTTTATAAGAGCGATATAAACAGTGGCTTCAGAACGATCCACGTGACAATTTTTCACACGAAAACTGTGCTCCGTTCACGATACCCGACAATTTTCCCCCATTCGCGTATTTTCTTACGTATCACAGATCGATCATTCTCGAACGACATTGTGCGTTTACATTCCTCAACTGGTGAAGCAAATACACGAGTAAGAAACATAGACACTAGTTGCAACTATACCGTTAAATCAATTACAGGATGCCGCACTTCGATAAAATAACACTTAGAAATTTCTCCAAACGAACCTATTTAAAATTAAATGAAAATCATCTCAACTATTTATTAATTCCTCCATTTACGATCACCAGTACCTACACGCTGTTATTTATTCTCTCGCTCGAATATCTCCTCGTCCCTCGGCACAATTTCATTGACAACGTATCTCCACATGTTTAACCGTTATATCCACACAAGATAGCACGCTGATAGATGCGTACCGTCCGCGAAACTTAAAAGAGAGAAAAAAAAAAAAGAAAAAAAAAAAAAGAAGGAAAAAATATGAGAGAGAAACTCAAGCAGCCACGCGATGAGCCTAGCCAGGAAAGTTGAAGAGTGACCCGGTTTCCGGTCTCGCCGATCGTAATCAGAACGAATCGATGCCCAAAACATGGAGCCGCAGGTTTCCTCGAACAACCAGGATAAGTCGACGATGAAGAGGAACGTGTACTCACACAATGTCCCTGGGTGCAGTTCTTAGGGCGACGTAGAACCATCTGAAACGTCCTCCGGAGACTAAATACGCGACGAGAACCACGACCAGTAGCTGCACGAGGAAAATGGGGCCTGCGTATATGGCGATCAGAGCCAAACAGGCAACCAATGCCGCTGACAGAAACATGATGAGTGCCAAGCGACGAAGCAGACGGCCGACTGCCTTCCACCGGCTGGCTGCGCTCCTTTCCGTTCCTCTTCCCGTACGCGACCTCGTCTTCGGCGTTGTCGTCGTCGTCGTGATCGCCTCTGTCCCCGCTCCTGTACACAACACACGTACACACTTATACAATGTCCCTCGAAACCGGTGTGGTCGGCGTCCTACCGTTCCGTTCTTTACTACGTTCGACGTACCTATCGGTTCATTGTTCGACGTTCCGATTTCCACTTCCACCGCGACGCTCGACTCATTCGACCTGGTGCCGCTATTGTTGTTCCTTAGTTTATCCTCGAGCTCGACCCTGCTCTCGGCCGACGTCGACGTCCGCGACGAAGACGCCGGCCGTGAACAGATCGACGAAGAGAGACCCGCGACGTTTGAATGGGGTTCACCCTTTTCTACGTCCTGCAACAACCGCGGTAAACATGTACCACGTGACGCACAGCCACGCGCTTTTACGCGTAGATATTCTACTTTTGTAACGTGTACATCGTCGTTCACAAGTTTGATCGCACGATGCGGGAAACTGAGAGGAACGCAGCGTACAGTGTTGGACAAAATTATAACAGGTTTTAGAGTAGCTACTATTTATGGATCAACTTCTTCGGTATTCTCTTTACTGGTTGAGAAGTATTTTATTTTTGTTGAATCTCCTTCGGAATAATTTTCTTTTTCTTTTGTTTTTTTTTAAGTTAGGAAAGAACGGTTTGATTTTTTTTTTTTTAAATTAGGAAAGAATGTTTTGTTTTTTGTTTTTTTTTTTTAAATAGGAAAGAATGGTTTGATTTTTTTTTTTTAATTAGGAAAGAATGGTTTGATTTTTTTTTTTCTTTTTAAGTTAGGAAAGAATGGTTTGATTTTTTTCTTTTTTTTCGTTCAATTGTATGTCATTGGCACTGTTATTTCGAGTTATGTGATAAGATACTTGGACAGGTATTTAATTCACTTTTAGGAGACGATAACTGGAACGATGATGTATGGTATATTCCTAATTTTATAACGTTATTTACAGAATTTGTTTAGATGTATTTAAAGTTATCGACAGTGGAGGATCTGCGCGATAGATGTTAGGTGTTCTTGTGTAGTATCGTGTAACCTAGAGTATCGAGTGTATCGCGAACAGTATACGGGAGGCTGCCCTGAATAATCCTGAATAAAATGGTTTCCTAATTGCAGGCTCGAGTGTGTCGCATTAGAAACTGTTGTACAGAGGTGTGCAGTCACGAGTAAAAAAAGAATGAGTTTCTAAAAATTATATGTTTATTCATCGTTGGTACTGAATATCTTTTTTGTAATTAGCTGATGCAATGTAATAAAATATCAATATTTGCGAATGCACAAAGTTTCAATTACGAAAGTAATCTAGTTGTTTCCTAAATCGTAATAATTCCAAGTTCAATAATTGTAAGTTGTTTCATAAATTGTTTCTTCAAACGTATTCCTTCTTATTTACGCGAAATTATTGCAAACTTACACGGCATTGGACTGATCTATAACTTTATTCGTAGTCAATTTAAGTAACACTTTATCCGATAACTAATAAGCATTATATCATTTTTTAATGATGTCTGAGAAAAATCTAATATCTGTTAATCGGTAAAGAAAATATCGAAGAAGTTCCTTTGCTAATAATTGTTATCTTAATGTTGTTATAATTTTGTTCGATGCTATATTTTGAACCTGCTTAACTACAAATGCGAGAAACCAATCAGCATTACCATAGCACAGCTGTTTTTCTTAATTAATTAAAGACACATAGGAGAAACGTACGAAGGAAGACATAAAAAGGATAACGGAGATCTGTTCTGATCGTGAGAACTATTAATTAAACGATCGTTGGATGATATTAATTTAAAAAGACATAAAAACCGTGACAGTTTTGTATACGATTCAGAGAAATGAATTACGAATAAAAAAAAATGATGCAGAGTATTTAATTTATACAAAACGTGAAAAATTTCGAAGCACTTTATTAGATATTAGACGATAAAATCAGTATCATAGAATCTCTACTTATCTGGAGTAATATTAGTAATACGAGAAGCAAGAAACAGGTATATAAGAGATGAGTACTGTGTGTCAATTCTTGTAGAAAGAATACAGAAATGTATATCGTAATATCATCTTGCTAAGACTTACAAGCATACTTATAAATCGAGGAATTACCATATGTTTTTAAACATTAGAATTGTTCAATGGGGGTTTTATTAATTTTGTGAATTCATTTTAGTAACTTTTTAATTTTCATTTTAATTTCTTTTAATTTTCATTTTAATTTTTTTTAATTTTCATTTTAATTTTTTTTAATTTTCATTTTAATAACTTTTTAATAACTTTCTTTGTAATTTACGAGAAAAAAAACCTTATCAAACTTTTGTAAATAGGAACAGTTTTGTTTGCTATAATAGTATTGCGAATTTTAATAATTATTCATAATCACGTTTCCGCGCAATAATACCTGTACAAGGGATATTAATTATCAATGTTAAATATTTTATATCGCGTCGATCCAAAAAGTAAGAATTAATAATCACTGCTGGTACAATGGATGAGCAAATAAAATAAGATTTGGAAAATATGAATACATGAATATGTAAGTTTCAAGTCGCACGACGCTATAAAGGGTTAAGTACTGCCCACAGAGCGCAAAAACGTCTTAAAGACATCTGGTAATGTTTTTCAAACGTCCCTATACACATTTTCCGAACGTTTTATGTTAAAAGCATCTTCAAAAATATGATCTCCGATTTATTGCGTTAACATTCAAAATCGAAGGATTGGTGTGAATATGTTCCTTTTTTTTTTTTTAATATTGTTTTACATGTCTGCTAAAGTTTCTGTACTTTCTACTTTCTCTTGGACTTTCTCTCGGAGTAACTAAAACTAATAACATCAGAGATATACAGCAACCGAAAATTAATAGATTTCTTTATATCTTTCAACGCATCTTTTAAATTCAGAATCTTACGCAGTGAGGCTTCTTTGTACAATTATCTTTTTTTTTTTTTTGTTTCTCCTTTGATGAAAATTATATTTTAGTAATTAAGAGATATTAATGTTACTGTTACTTGTTTTATTACTCGGTGTTATTTAATATTTCTGAGAGCTTTTACTTTTAAATATTAGTTTACTTTCTGTGTTAACGATTTTTTTAATATTATATATTCTAATAGTATTCATATTGCAAAATGTAACATAATTATTACATAATTATTACAAGATATTATTTACAATCTTCAAATCGTTTATTTNATTTGCTGTGAATCATATTTTTCACCATCGAACATATAAATGAGATTAATTTAACGTTTACAATTTCTAATTTTTGAGCGGGATAAAGAAGAAAGAATTAAAGATCGGGGAAAGAAATATCTGAATTAAGATTATTCGCAGTTTCAGAGTACGCCGCGACAATTGAATTGTACGACAAATCAAATCTGGGGGCATCTTAAAAGAAATTTAAGCGCTTAGTTGGTTCAATGGACCAGTTAGAGTAACGAGAGAAATCTGTGTGCTACGCACGTCGTTTTAAACTATTCACCACTGATCGACGCTAGATTTTATACAATTGCATGCATGACGCATGTGTGTACGCAATGAGTTAACTATGTTTACAGGTTTGAAAATTCAAGACAATCTTGTGTGCACGTAACTGCTTTATTTGCCAACTTAATATTTAAGCAAGATAAATTTACTTCGATTGGTTTTTGTTCACTATTTAACTGCTGTTTTACGATACGTATTGCAGCGTCTTTTCGAAACTTTGCCGAAATTTAAAAACGATTTTGTGTATTGAAAATGTGGTTTTGTTTTAAATAGTATATAAAAGAATGAACGATAGGTTTTAAAGGCCAATAGTAAAACTTCAGAAGTATCTGAGGTATACTGTGACTTAAATAACAAGCGTAAAAAAAACCTGATATAAAAACACTTCCCTACCTTTCTTACGAAACTAAAATCTGTAATGAACATTTATAGCGAACTTTGGAACATAAGAATGATTTTAATGGCTTCTAATAATGAATTCTGATTTCTTGTGATAAGTTTCTTTGGATTGTTAATTGTAATTATGCAAAAAACTTTTCGATGTAAAAAATTTAGGTTAATACAGTTTATTAATAATAAATGAAAAATATAAATTGATTTTAATTTTAATTTAGGTTAGTATTAAAATTCGATATAAAAGATTTGCGTTAATATATTTCTCTTTTATTATGAAAAAAAAAGATAAAAACAGAAAGATAAATAAGATAAAATACAATACAAAAATTCTACTATTTTTATTTAGAATTTTACTATTTTATTTCAATTAACTTTCAAAATTTATCACACGTTGTATCACACGAATGATTTTAATTCTTTCATGGCATATAAAAACAGAGCAAAATTTATAAAATATAGTAATACACAATGTCTCGATGTGTCAAAGATTAAGTTAATAATATAAAAATTAAAAATTCATTGCAATACATCAATAAACAGTANCATTCAATAATGTCTCATTTTACTTACAACGTGAATGCAGCGACAGATTCGTAAAAGAATTATTGCATAGGAATATTACCGATAATCGGTAAGAACAATTTTACGAAAGAAATTGAACGCCAAATTATCAAATAACTTCAGATTATTTTTCTTGCATAATTATATTTACAATCTAAATAAAATTTTGAAATCCTCTAAGCTTATTATTAACTTCATAAATTTCACAAATGCTTAATTTCAAAAACTTTAAAGATTAAAAGATTTTATTATAAAAACTACAATCTAGTATAAATAGTAACATTAATATAGCATTATTTATAAAACTCTAAAATATTAAATATTTCCTATTGCTTTACGATGAACATTGTGATTCACGTATACTTCGTATACAAATAATTACTAAGTTAAATTATAAATTAAGATGTTTACAAAATATAACCAAGAACAACAATTTCATATAATAAACACAATTATATTGTATTTTATCTCGATTATAATTTTTTTTAAATCATAAATTATGGCTGACAAATAATAAAATTATCTTTAAACAAATCAATGTTTTCTAACTTTTCTCTTATCGTCAACAAATCTGTGTTCTTATTTTAACATTAACAAAATTTTTACTCACCCTAAGAAGATACTTATGACTTTGATTAACAGCTTGATAGGAGGCTAGGACACATTTTTGTAAAACTCGTTTTAATCGCGTCGTTGATGGCGTATTCACAGAACATGTATCAAGTACACTTTCTTAATCTTCGAAACTTTGTACCGTGTATAAAATCGTTCAAAAATAATACTTATTTACAGGTGAAGTTTTAAAAAATACGAAAACCCTAACACTCCGCGATCACCCTCGGTGGCGAAAGTTAATCAATAACTTTACATTAGTGCTACCATGTGGCAAAATGTAGAAGCTCCTTAACAGTACCCTATGAATATACTTTTGAATTGGAAATTTATTTGTTCAAATTCTTGAAAACTTTTCTGTACTTCATTCAGTCTACTGTTACATGTAAAGTAAAAAAATATTTATATGGCGACTCAATTACGTATCTGTTTCTTTTTTTTTTTTTTTATGAAGTTTCATTGAAACAATTTATATCTTTTAATTTTTTTTATTTACTTTATTTGCGATAGATCTTTTTACGAATACTTCATTTATTTTTTGTTTTTTACTATTATCAACTTTTCAGTCGTATTAAAGTATACAATAATTAAATTTAATTATATGTAGATATATTTATAATAATATATATAATATATTATAGATATATTGATCTAATTTTGCTTTATAGCAATGTTAGTAAAATGTATAAATAAATTTTTGGGAAAATAAGAATGCTTATAAATTTTATTTTTGGAATTTTCTAAATTTCTTTCTTATAGAATCAAAAAATTTCTTTACACGGTAGTGTGCAAAAAAAAAATTCCTACAAGGAAACCAATGAATCATCATATCTACATGTAGACAAATATTTCAGTTCTGACTTTATAATTACAAAAATTTTCATACCTGTTTTGCAAGATCGAAAGTAGGTTAAATATTTATTAATTTTTTTGAATATATTTTTAGAATTAAACTGTACAAATAGAATTACTATGAAATAATGCAACAAATTAACGAATCTTTAAATAAAAAAAAAAGGAAAAAAACTCCATTACACATAAATCATATAGAAATTGTAATAAATTATGCTAATAAATTCGAAAGTTAGATAAAATATTCAGAAATAAAGTATTGTACATTATGGACCCAATATAATAAAAATATTGTAACTTAACATATTTCTCATTTTAAATATTATTTAAATAATAGTATAAGCAAATAAATCTAAGTAACCAAATCTATTCAAGTAAAAAATAGTATTAAAGATATATCAAATGCAAACATATTACTTATCATTTTTATTATTGTTTATTAATTACGTAGGATTTTATACGCTCCTTTCTATCTGATTGTTAATTGTACGAACAATAACCGTTGTTAAACACCACCAATAAATAATAATTTATATAAAGAGTTATATTAATAATGAATGCTTGAATGAATTGTTTATCAAATCAAAATGAATTTATTTGTCTGAAATAAACGATTATATATTTTTAGTAATTATAATTCAAATAAAATTTCTTTTCTACTGGATTGATATCGAACGAAGATATCAGTAGTAACGATCATCGATAAGTTACCGATATAATAAAAATATAAATAAATATTTCGTACCTCTTTTTTTTTTTTAATTTAAATTTACCATATTAATAAGACTATCATTAACAATGCCTTTATATCGTCCAATACAAGTTCGTACGTAAAGTACAACTTCCTTTATGTTGATTAACGAATTAAAATTGAAAATCTTATTCATTACGCGAAAAGGTCGCGACCTTAGACGCTTAAATATTCCAACTTTAACAATACATTTCCAACAGTGAAGAATGAGTATTTTATACGATATAATGCTCCGGTATTTCAAAATAATTAAATACTTAATATTCGTCTTTCACAAGTTTAATAAAAAATAAAATTTTTACCACAGTAAAGATTTAAACTTTCAATATATCAATTTAAAAGTATATCATTATTTTAATATAATTTTCTTATTTTACTATCAATTGCTGTTACTGTCAATTTGTTTATAAAATCAAAGAATAATCGGTATTATAATTCCACGTTTTAGTCTGAAAATTTTTTAACAGCTCATAAATATTTTTATTGCCATAAATGGACTGTCATTTTGTTTCAATTGGAAATAANATTATAATTCAAATAAAATTTCTTTTCTACTGGATTGATATCGAACGAAGATATCAGTAGTAACGATCATCGATAAGTTACCGATATAATAAAAATATAAATAAATATTTCGTACCTCTTTTTTTTTTTTAATTTAAATTTACCATATTAATAAGACTATCATTAACAATGCCTTTATATCGTCCAATACAAGTTCGTACGTAAAGTACAACTTCCTTTATGTTGATTAACGAATTAAAATTGAAAATCTTATTCATTACGCGAAAAGGTCGCGACCTTAGACGCTTAAATATTCCAACTTTAACAATACATTTCCAACAGTGAAGAATGAGTATTTTATACGATATAATGCTCCGGTATTTCAAAATAATTAAATACTTAATATTCGTCTTTCACAAGTTTAATAAAAAATAAAATTTTTACCACAGTAAAGATTTAAACTTTCAATATATCAATTTAAAAGTATATCATTATTTTAATATAATTATCTTATTTTACTATCAATTGCTGTTACTGTCAATTTGTTTATAAAATCAAAGAATAATCGGTATTATAATTCCACGTTTTAGTCTGAAAATTTTTTAACAGCTCATAAATATTTTTATTGCCATAAATGGACTGTCATTTTGTTTCAATTGGAAATAAAAATTTCTTCCACAATATTCTCTTGGAAATAGTTTTCATTTCTTTTTAAATGCAATAACTTTTTTTTTAAATTTCTTCCACAATATTCTCTTGGAAATAGTTTTCATTTCTTTTTAAACGCAATAACTTTTAAAAAAGATTCAATTATACATGTATCAATTAAGATTTTCTTAAACGCAAAAACTTTAATAAAAGATTCAATTATACATGTATGAATTAAGATTTTCTGGTCTGAGACAGCATCAGTGTCCGTCAAAATACCAATGAAATTACGGTCACCAAGAAGTTTCATAAGAACAAGGAACTACAGTAAAACCAGTTAATATGCCCCAGTTGCCGCAAAGAAACGCAGCCGATACCGTTACATGCGAAGATTATACGCTGTTTTTAGCATCAAATGTTTATACAATATTTATAAAAAGCATCTACCGAAAAGATTGCAGGCTTAAAAAATATCTAACAGTAACAATACAAGCATAAAGTCACCTTTTGTAATCGTGTATGTTGCTAAAAAATAACTCCATTTCTTTCCATAAAAAAAAAAGGAACGTATAAAATATTATTTCTAAATCTTGAGTATAAATCAAATCTGTATCATATTTTCTATTCCCAACCACCGAATAATTATTTAAAAATGATTCTATAAAAGCTAACAGTACTCTCCTTTCAGAACCTAATGCAACGTTGTTTCGATGATCTTATTTCACCTAAGCACACGATGCTCGATTATTAACTAATAGCCAAGAGAAAATGTTCAATGACCAACAGTATTAGCTCAATGTAGAAGTCTATCAAGCACGCACTGTTGCACACTTTCTATTACATCCGACGTAATCGTACAGGAGTAACGCATTCTAACACAATCATTTCCTACTTTACGACAGACTTTCATATTGCTTCGACTTAGGTCTTTCAATTTTTTGTTTTTTTTTTTTTCTTCTAGTCCCTTGCACTTCAAAACTCTGATCTGTTTACTTAAAAAATATTCTGTTATATCTCGTGACTTGTATATTCTAAAATGTTTACCAGGAATAACTGTTCATTCGTACCAGGAATTGTAAATGTTGCACAATTCTAAATTTAATGATCTACGATTACAACATATTTAAAAAATGTCAAACTGGTTTACCGTCGCTATTACAACTAGCAAGGAGAGCGGATATTTTCATTTAATTATAGTATCTTGTTGATTTTTTTTTTTTTTTTTTTTCTTTTTATACATCCAGAAACATCGAGATGTACCTACATTTTTATAACGCGATTGAAGATCTATAGCGTGGATCGCAGATATAAAAAAGAAGAATATCCTGTTTGATACGTATAGTAGAATAATCTTACGCTGTCTGCAATATTTTCTAGAGTTTAAAATGTACGTGCAACGAAGAACAGAGTATATAAAGTGCACTCGTTTAACATTAAATGGAAATTTTATATAACCTACGGATACACACGTGAAATCTCTGTCATTTGAATCATTTAACTGGATTCCCTAAAAAATGCATTGAAAGAAAAAAAGCATACGTATGCGCATAGGTAATATACTTATAATTATAGCAACCTCAATTTAATTAAAAATGCACATTCTAACTCGTAAGTTAGTCATTAACGTTATTTATAACCATACAATTTAATTACTGTTTTATTTATTATATAGAAATATTAAGCAGAAGATAATTATTGCACGGTTCAACTTCTTTACAAATACAGTGTAAAAAAAATATTTTGAAAAAAATATCTTGAAAAAAATATCATTTAACGAAGTTGCATATACGCATAACATTTCAAACAATTATGTGCCTAAAAATTATTAACATATTGCAGATTATGAGTTAGTAGATTTGCATATTTTTTCAACTATTGCATAAATTGTCTGCGTATAAGTTACTTAATCTACTCATTACTTTAAACGTTACTAAACAGTTTCGTACTGAAAATCTAATAAATAAAATAAAATTCAGCTTTGATAATACTCTTTTGCGATATTTAACTCTTCTTATACTTAAATTTAAAGGTATTATTTCAAGCTGGTTAATTATATGCATTCGTTAATTTTCATTTAGGATATCTGTTTTTTATTTGAATGTACGTCAATTGTAATAAGTCGGACAAAACAACTCGATGCAGATTCCTCGCTGATAAAAAAAAATCGCGTATAACGACAGCAAGAGATCAATGCATGCATGCTCGTAGTTTCGTTTGAAAAGGACGAAATGACCTTGATAATACCGAGGTGAGTTCACGTGAAGGAAAAATAAGTATAATGTATGTCAAAAAATAAAAAAGCTTATGTGGTACACGTATCTCATAAAAGACGCACTTTCCACCGTACCCTGGCACAGCTATACATACCAACGAGAATAATATTAAACTGTTTTAAAATGTGCACATGATTCTTCTTGTACGTGCAACTATTTTACAGGAAGATATATTAAAAAAAAAAAGAAATATTACAAAACAAATGAAAGTAAAATCCATAACTATTAAATTTTCATGCGTTACGAAATCGCATTGCAGATTAAAATTTTGATCGCAATACGAAATGTAAAGATACATTCGATTACCGTTCGCAGCTAATTAATAATTAATAAGAAACTCGTTTAAGATCTGTCTAAATCGACAAGATTAACAAGAGGTTCCTTTAAGGAAATATTTTAAACGAAGTAGCTGCGATGTAAGTAGCTTAAAATAAATTTCATAGCTTCGTCGTTATCTAATTCTTTTTTAATTTACAGTAATTAATTGTAAAGTTGAACGAATCGCTGGCATTTAGTGTTTTAAAAAAATCGATAAACGCGAATTCAAGATTTAACTATTTAATGTCGCAAAACTAGTCGGAGATAAGGAGCTGAAATGCTGTAAAAACGACTTTCACCGCGTTTCTTGTAAAATGAAGGCTTTAAAAATATTACCATCATCGAACTAAAGGAAAATCAGGGTTCATGGGAATGGTATAGTAGGGGGAAACAACGCGGCTACCGTTCTCCTACGGCAGGAATTTATTATTCAAGAAAGCATGATTTACAATCAAACAACGGAAATGACACGTTAATATACTTTGCTGGATCCATTTCATTAAATTTCAGATTTCCATCGAAAGAGAACATAAATAGCTATTACGAGAATCATTGATTTAAAAATATTAGTGGAAAAAAAAGGGTGTCTCGTCGACGGATATTAATGTAAAATGAAATCAATTATACGTTTCATATGTGTTATTCATACCATGAAAGTAATATAAAACTAATATCTCAGTCGTTGCGTACGGTGTCTATCATGCGTGTGAAAGAAGTTAGAAAGCTTCGTTTAATACGCGTTTATGTCTTAATTATTTTGCTTCTATTTATGAAACTTCTTATTTAAATCATTGCTAACCGATCACTAATTAAATTCATCGATCGAACATTGGAGATTTTATATTTTATAGTTGTACGTTACAGTTAATCGTTATATCAAAGTACGATATAAAATACTTCAAAATATTATTTTTTACTCAACAATTTCATCTCAATATAATTCACTATTGTTTCTTCTTCGTTATATTTAATCTATATTTCAATTTAATTTTGATTTATTATTACGCTTCGTTATAATTAAATTTAATACAACTTGAACCAACATAAAATAATGAATTAACAATCAGCTATTCAATTACAATATTATTGAGTCCAAAAGAATTGACCGAATCAAAATATATTCATCGTACCTAACATTTACAATAAAAAGTCTACTTTTCTAGTAGATCATTCCTATTCACAAACATATTACTCGTCATTTGACAAGAGTAAATATCCATAAACAGTCTTAAATCAACAAAAACCTCAAGCACCGTATTTATATTCTTTTTCCTTTTCCAAGTTTCCTACACAAACCATCCTTCGAGTACTATTTATGAATGAAAGTTGCTTCACAATTACTCTCGTTACATCCCACCAAACAGTACTCCAAGTTTACACGATTAAATGTTACAATACTTACACGATCTTTATCGGAAATCACATTGGTCCCATTTCCCACATTGCTGACTGGTATTTTCGAAATGGTAGCCGACATATTCGAACTATCTCCTGTCGTCAACAATCGTAATATCAACCATTAAATCCAACGTACACATGCAACGATAATTATTGTCGTTGGTTATCCCAAGGACAATCGATGTACCTTCTCGAGTTCCCAATGATCACAGAAAATTTCACTTTTCGCGTATGCTCGCGTTCATGCACGACTGTTTTAAGAAAATAGCCGACCGATCTGACGGTAGACGTGCATAAAGTCAAATCGTTTATGTGCACTGACTGTGTTTCGGAATGTGTACAGGTAGAAAGGAGTTACGCTTTTCTTCTGTGTCGTTCGACAAGAAAGTCTTGCTGTTGATTTTGCGGCCAAAGATTCGTACGCTCGCGGGCAAACACCGACCGATCGTAACCGAACCGTTCGGGATCGAACAAAAACTCGTCGAAAGAAGAAAAACCGGTGAATACTCCTTGGAACGTGGAAATAAGGACCCACGTGTGTACACTGGCTACAAAGTGATGTTAGTTTGGCCGCGTACTAAAGCGGAATACCTACCGGCGGTGAGTTTGCTAGGCCGATCATGCAAGCCGATCTCCCTCCATTATTTCACAACTGGCCGTGCAGATACCGGTACTGGCGATGAGAGATACTTTTAACTCGTCTCTTTACCTCGTCCGATTTATCTTCTTACAGGGAAAATAAAATTACACATCTTGGATCGTGAAAAACGACGCGTGAAAATATGTGCGCTATTATTGCATAATAATCTGAAAACGTTCGATCATTTGGCCCGTTCCTCGGAAACGGTACCGTGGATTAATATGTCTCGTAAATAATACGGTTCGTGTAAATTAGAAATTCTCTTCGGTTCGTTTGATCTGAGTTACGAAGATAGCGATGAAATGATTAATTTGACAAACGTGTATCGTTGTAGCTGTGAGTTTCTTTAAATTTGATACTTACCATTTTTAATTGTGCTTTATAACATTATTCTGGATATCAATAATTCATAGCCGTTAGTGAATGGATTGGAAATTCCATAAATTCAGATCGTCTCTGGAAGAAATGCGGCGTATGAGGTGGTTGAAAAGAAAAAAAGAAAAATTATAAATTTTAGAGCTGCGCGCTAACTTATGATTTATGAAACAAGTTTTTAATTGAATTTCAGAACAGATTCGAGGCGCAACAAATAACTCGTAGTTATAATTAAGTATAACGATGATAATTTTATATTGATTGCAATAAACTGAATTGAGAACTGCACTATTAATGAATTGTTACCATTATGGTTAAAATCGAAGAATATTATTGAAAATGACCCAGATATCTTTAACCTACCAAAACCTACATAAAGTGTACGTGTACATATATATATTTGAAATCTTAGATCTGTCCTGCTTTCTCCAGCAATTATTTCCGGTACGTAAATGTGTTGTTGCCTAAGTGTTAATAGGTCGTTATGAATGAAACAAGATAAATGTTTTACGGTCATTCTACATTTTTTAACATCGTTGTGGAATTTATAAACTAACCAGACACGTGCAACGTCTACGAATTTAAGTTCAATGGAATTGAAATAACTTTAAAGTAATGTTAATACATTAATGTAACTTACATTTATAAAACTATGTATTACGTGAAATAGTTATTTCCTGTTAATAAAATTCATGATACGATAATATTTTTAAGTCTTAAATTTCCAATATTTTTGAAATAATTATTTTTATCACAACTACAAAAGTTTGGATAATAGAATTAAGTTGTATGAATTATTCTTTATATAATATACGTTTCTACGTTAAAGTGTAACACGAAATTAATAATTTTTATTATTTGAAACGTTTCTGAATAATTTTTATTAAAATGTAGAAGATATTTACTTTTATATACTAAAAGTTTTAATATTGGAAAATGTTATTTTAATGTTCCATAATTGTTATACTATTGTGACTGCATAGATGCAGTATTTTTTGTTTCTAATAGTTCACATAAAGTGAGTAATTATTGGTGAAACAAGTATCTGAAACATGTTCTTAAAATACGTTAAAATATTCCCGCGTTTCGCGACATTCCGCGAGAGGGAACTATGATACGTAACAAGTAAAATTTTTTTAATAGAAGCGTCAATTTGGTAACATCATATTCAGTTTGATACATCTGAGTAATTTTAATAAAACTGTCATTGACTAGTTGAAAATTTATTAAAATACTCAATGAAAGATCTCATAATAGTTAATGACCCGGCAAAAATACAAATTTCGTATTTTTTTCGAATAACCTTATAGCTATAGTAAACACCTCAAGCGCCATCGAAGCAGAAGAAATTTATTTGTAATTCTGCGTAAAATATCTATCTATAGAAAATCTTAATGCAAGTGGTTGATAACAAAGTTCACCTTTGTTTAAAATCTACTTCGATTTAAAAAAAAAGATAAAGAGCGAAGCACTGTTTGTGCGTTAATATCGTAACGAGCGATAATCGGTGAAAAAAAATGTTTAAATTAGTGGTATGTATATTTAAATATCTATTTTGCAAATAGTAATCTTCTTGGATAAAGATATATAAAAGATATTAATGAACTAATATTTTTTTTAGTTAACCTTGGGCATTGGAATTTACGCTGGTATATATATAAGTCAAAATTATGAGGTATGTACGATATTAGAGCATACTGTAGCGCGTGGCATATTAAATCACTGGTATAGATGTTTAATACGTTTAAATGTAAATTTGTTTCAGATACCACGGGTGGACGAGCCTGGTAAAATAATAGATCGAATAAAGGAATTTGCAGAAGATTATAAGAAAAAGTAGTTAATAATTTATATAATATTATGTTTACCGAATATCTTTTAATGCAATTTATTGTATATATGTGTATATAAATATGTAACAGTTTTATGATTTGATTTTAATAAAACATTTTGTGTAATGTATGAATGTTTTCATAATTTATATCTAAAGTAAAATGCACCTAATTTACAACAATTATTTACTTTAAATATACATATTACATTTTTAAACAATTACATCTTATGTCATACATATATAAATCCACCGTTAGAATATTCCAATCGTGCTTGTGGTTCTACAAACGCTAACCAATCGGATGCATGCGTTGGAAGCAATCCCATCGACTGACATTTGTACAATGCTAATGAAATATTAACCAACTGTCCCAGAAAGTATACAAATTTCTGTCCAAAGGCTTGAGTTCCTTCTATTACTTTAAATGCTAGAAAATAAATTTTTCAGATATTAGTATTAAATTAATTATTCGTATATTAGTTTTCAAAATGAGATAAAGTGTTAATTTATTAAAGTTTATTAAAGTTTATAAAAATATCCTTTGGTATAACACGGGAAGCTTTTCATTTTTATACTATCAAAAAAAAAAGATATATTTATCTATATATAAATATAAACACAACACGATATACTTACTTTGTTGAAGAGTAAATAATGCTTTCACCGGTCTCATAATCAACATACCAACCATCATAATAGGAAATATTGATATGGAATTACCCGCCATGTACATTATAAATAAATTCATTGGAACTTGTTTAAGAGGACCTAGTGCTAAATCCCACGATTTCTTAATTATCAGATGATTGGAATCCGATTCTCTAATCGAATCGGCTGCATGAAATAAAGCAACAGCAGGTGTATAACCTGGTGGAGATGCAATATCCACATTTTTATCTTGTTTATTTCTGCAAGAAAAAAAAAACATTGTAAATTACTAATATATGTATTAAGATAAGGTAGACAATTAATATGTAGAATAAAAATAATTATATTTTAATATTTGTAATTAATGCTCTAATATTTGAGTAGTTTAATACAATAGTCTAATAAGAAGGTAGAGGAAATGAATCAGTGTAGTATAACCTCTATGTCTTTCAATTATTTAAATATGTAAAAATATTAAGAAACAACAATTTTGATCGAAACATTTCTTTTCCAATTAAATTATATGATATGCATAAATTGAATAGGAATTCAGGAAGGCCGATATATAAATTTTAATTGTTAGTAAACGTTATGCATTACGCGTTGAAAATATAATTTAAATAATAAGGTTACCAACTTGTGAGCGAAATCTAAAGCCCATTTGGATCGTTTTGTATTTTGCTTAACTGCTGTCATTATTAACACATGTAATTCACACTTATATTATTATTGTAGTCTCTCTGCAATTATTATACCAGATATGTACGTACACACAACAAACGCACGATACGTTTATACTATACAATCACAGAGCAGAGTTCATGAACGATCGATTGTAATCGATTGCAGAATTTAAATATACAGCTTGAAGGCATTAATTGAAATATAGAGTGATAAGAAAAAAATATGCACTCATGCACTGTTGCATTAGATATAAAACAAAATTAGAATTATTTTCTGTTCTAAAAACGAAAAAATCTATGTATCTTTTAAGTTATTAATGCGTATTTAATATTTATAAAAATATAATAATGAATATTGAAACCAAAAAGAATATTAAAAAATAAAATTTATTTTTAAACGAATTGCGATAAAATAATAATTTTCATTGTTTGTATTTCAAATATTGAAGATGAACAAAGTATTTTAGACAGAAATATATTAATAAAAATTTCGATTATATATACCTTGGCTATTTATGTAAAATAAATTTCTTACTTTTGAAAGAATGACATAAGGAAAATGATAATACATAATACAACTTTCATATTTTATTTCTTTTTGTCAAATTGTTGTTACATGTTGGTTAATAAAATACGTCAACGCAATTTTCTATTGGTAGTATTATAATTCACCCTTTTTTTTTATTCATTTAATATTTTACTTTAAGATGGAAAAAAATTGTATAAACGCAGAAAATAATCTTTTGGATTCTTACAACAAGAAACTCGTAAGATTATAAATTACAATCTTGTATTTGTTGTAATTTTATTGACAAGACGTAACTATTTTTTAAACAAGCACTTTGCTTAATAAATCATTGATATAATATTTTTGTTTTATTAAAATTAGTAGAAAATATACTTAAATATTTAAAAAAAGCATTTATTTATCATGATATATACAATTAGTATTTAATAGCTTACTTTTAGAATTTATGATCTATTACATTTTACGATCTATTAATTACAGAAAAATTATAAAACTTCAACATCAAAAATTAAAGAATGTTTTACAGAATATTCTTTAGAAGATAAAGTTGAGGCTTTGAAAAATATACTTGTTCATAATGAAAAACATGTAGGAAAATTACCACCACCCATTAACAATATATGCAATAATAAACAAATAATTGGGGTAAGATTAGAATATATTATAACAAATTTTTTGTTCAATTAATACTGTAAAAATTATTATTTTTTAACGTTTACTACTTACTTCTTTATTTTTTATGATCTTTCATTAATAAAATCTACTTAATCAATAACGATAATAATAAAAAATTATGTTTTTACATAATTAAAATGTAATTAAAATTAAGTTTATACTAATCATTCAAGGTAAAAGAATGCTTACAACCAGATCAAAAGACATCGTTTCAAACAATTATCTCTGAATTAAGAAATACTGTGATGAATAGTTATTGGAACAAAGAAGTTGGTAAAACGCGCTATCAAACTCCAAATCTTCCAATAGGAATGAATCCATTAGAAGTAACTTTTGGAAAGAAGCTTAAGTCTGGTATAAACTATTAATTGCTAAATTTTTAATAGAAAAAATATAATTTTAATGTAACATTTATTTACTAAATTTCATTACCGAACAAAGATTATAAAATATTTTAACAAAATTTTTCTGCTCTAATTAGAAGAAACTATGGCTGATATTCTTAAAGAAAAAGAAAAGGAAACTGATATTTCAGATCTAGATATTCTTGAAATGTACAAAAAAAGTCATAATAGTTATTTACCTGCAGAACAAATTAAAAGAAAGTATGAAATAATAAGATAATCAATGGTGATTATTAACTTGTGTAGCATAAAATTAAAAATTATGTTTTCAGCTATAAAAAACCATTTGAAAAAAATTTGTGCTTTGGAGAATCAAAAAACATTGACATTGAAGGTGTACGATTAAAAAAACTCTTGACATGGATTAATGCTGAACCTAATACAATAGTAAATTCTAACTTAGCGGATTTTAAAGAACGTTTTCATTCTCGTGTTGGTGAAGTAAAGTAATAAATGCTATTACTAAAGTACTTATAGTCGTATTGAAATTATTTAATTATATTGTTATTGAAAAATCATGTAATATAAGAAAACCCCCAAAAAAAAGAAAAATAAAGCTTATACTTAAATAAAAAAATATATAGATAGATTATTAGTGAATTTTTATATTATACATAAAGTAAAAATTATATTTTTATTTATAAATATTATAAATATTAATTCTAAGAAGAACTACATATTTTTATTCTCTAGTTTTCAAGATTACATTTTCTAATCATTTGAACTTTTTCAGAAATTTAAAAAATTCATATTTGTACATGGATATGGTACATGGTAAAGTAGATAAAAAAGAAGAAACATCTGAAAAATTAAACGTTTTAAGCGATTGTCCTATAAATGATGAAGTAATAGTGCAACAAAAATACTTACAATATATAAATAATTTACGTCTGAAATTGAAAAAACATGTTCCTGAAATTTCATTTTCGGATATTTATGAAGATTTACTATCTTTTGATAAAGTATCACAGTATATTTTGCTCTACTATTTGAAATTAAAAACACGAATGAAATTGAGATACACGGTTTTTGTATTAATTGAAAAAATTTTATATATGTTATAGGACTATACATCTATATTACCAGAAGACAATGTTTTTTCAATCTTAGCTAGACATAAAATACATATAAATGCAACATTTTTAACTCCTTTATTGGATCTTCTTCAAATACGCGAGGAGAAAAATGTGAAGTATAAAGAGTTATTAAATCTTTTAAACTGGAAATATGACTTTCCTACACTACCAAAAATAGAAAGTAATATATTTTCAATATTTTTAACACTTTCTTCGTGATACAAAATTAAATCTTTATATTATATATAAATAATATATATTAGACAAACATACATTAAAATACTTGTATATTATATAATTTTTTTAGGGATACCTTTGGAATGTCAATATTACAGTACCACGTACAATACTACAATAGGGAATCTAGACAATACAGATACTACACGTAAGTATATTTCTATACAGATTTTTATTTTACCATTTTATTATTAATAATGTTACAATATCTTTGTAGTAAAACTTTAAAAATATTTTTAATTATATTATTAGTATTACATAAAATACAAAAAATATATTAAAATAGACAAAATTTCATTTAAAAAGAAAATAAAAATAAAATTGTTGAAAAAAGCTTTTTATGACTTTTAATTACTATTTTATGTTATTAAATATCTCAAACAGTGATATGAACATTATGTTATTAATTCTCAATATTAAACATAACATCATTATACTTTTGTAGATATTCCAACTGCAGGAATTTCATCTAAAGATTTGGATAAACCTACTGCTTACAGTCTTATACTTCCAAATATTTTTACGAAACATGGTCTTACCCATACAGATCTCTTTAAAGTATGTTTGATATTATTATGTATATAATATTTAAAAAACCAAATTTTACAATATAATTCCAGGTGCATTTTAATTATTATAAAATTTTGTAATAATTATTATATAATTATTTTAATTATTATTACAATATAATTAAATCTTAAATTTGTTAATAATTATTTATAGCTTCGAAATAAGGAAGAAATACAAAGCATTTTTGAAGCCATTGGAATTAAGTTTCCCAATAATAGTTTTGATTTGCTTTGGAAAGAAGGATTAAAAAAAAGTGGCACAGATAATGTATCTGTAGAAACTTTCAGAAGTTTGCTTGATCAGTATGATGATTTAATTAATAACAAAAATAATGAAAACTCATAACTTGTTATTAAAACTTAATAAAATAATTGCATCGTGTAATAAATGATAAAAATTACACAGCATTTTCAGAACAAATAAATACTGCATATATATTTTATTACAGTACATTAAAATATTTACTTAAAATGTCTGTTACAGAAATCAAATAAAATTAATAATTATTTGAATAACTTTTTATATCTGAAGTATAAAATTTATTCTAACTGTACACAGTAATATACGTTTTTTATATTTTTGTACATCTTGTGAAAAAGCTACTACATTATTTATATGAATTTATATGAAAATTAATTATATGTACACATTAATAATTTATAGTAACTACTAATCTTGTGGTTTCAAAAATTTTGGTTTTTTTGCCGATGGTTCATGATTATTATTATGTTTTTTAAATATCTTTTTACGCTTGTGTTCTTTTTCTATCGCTTTGCAATAATATTTCCAATTTTTTGCCATGTGTTCATCCGAAACATCTGCCTCTTCTTTTACTTCCTCTTTGATACATTCATCGTTCTTATCTGCTTCCATTAATTTTTCTATTTCAGGGTTCATTCCTTGAAAACTTATTCTACCATCAATTAATTTCTCGCAGAAGATATAACTAGGTTCAATGATAAACCTTTCTCTTAAATGAAAAATAAACGATCAATTTTAATTATTTATTCATTTCATAAAATCCTTCTTCTTATTCTTATTTATACAAAAATTTGTTAACTTCTACCGTCCTTTATGCTTTATTACGTAAAATGTAAAAATTTTTATTTCATAAGAATAATAATTAGACATTATTGGAAAAGAGATATTGAATAATATAAATAATTTCATTCTATATAATAGGTCTATAGACAATGTTAATATGTTAAATTTTAAATATGTTACCTAAAATATTTTGGATTTAAAAGTAAAAAAGGAACTTACGATTCTTTCTTCATACGTTTTGTGAATTCATTTCCAAAATATTCTTCACCTTCTTCTTGAAACTGTTGTTTTTCCACTTTCTCTTTAGTCCGTTTCATAAACTATTGAATAAATAATACCTGGATTAGTATATATAATTTTATATAATATTGTAAAAGATTTATAACGTTTTAACCTCTCTGACTTACTTTCATTTCTAAAATACTTTTTGACAATTTTGCTTTGTCCGAACTCATTTCTGCTTTTTAAAATAAAAATGTTAAGATACAATTGTTGTTATGGTTCGGACAATATTCAAGTGAAAGTGCGTGCAACAATGTTTTGTTATAAACGTCAGGTTCGATGTAGCACGTGGTTAGTGTATCATATTTTTTCTTGAAATCAAAATGATTTGTAGCGATATAAATATATTTGATAATCAACTTTATTTAAAACAAGTTTTAAATTACAAATTTGATACAATGATAGTGTAATAAAAAACAGTGCTTTCCAAGATACTACAAAACTGATTGTATATTGTATATGTATTGTGTTGTAGAAATATATGTATGTTGTATTATTAAAATATTTAATTCTTACTCTTGCTTAAGATATAAATATAAAAAAAAGATTATTTTTAATTTCATATGATATATTATTACAGCGGGACAAAAAATATGGAAGGTAATTTATAAAGAAATTTTATGTATAAATATATAATGTATTTATTTTTGCATTCTACACTATATGGAGATAGTAAACAAATATTACAACAAGCAAGATAAATAATAACTTTCTACAGTTTGATTATATTTAATTATTTAATAATAGATCACAATGATTTTTTATCATTTTTATTTACACATATTAAATTTTGTATAATTTTTATATTGTATTTAGATTATGAGATATTAATTAACTACTAAACGTATTGATTTATTCTTTTCCCTTCTCTGATTTTTTCGCAGGTGCGTTTTCCTAAAATGTAATAAAAAAAATTATGATATAATCACATAACGGTTAAGTATAAATTGTTGATATTCAATGATAAATTCAAGGTAAACATAAATCAACATAAACAAAATATGTATTTATAAAAAGAAATGGGGATGAAAATGAAAAGGATACCTATGTGGATTATACATCTACTTGATTAGAGGTTTCGGGTTCTTTGAATTTACTTCTATGGGAGAGGTCTCTTTCAATGTTATTGATTCTAGAGATTTTGAATCTTCTTTATTCTGATTGAATGAAATGTAGCGGGTTTTTGATAAATTATCTTCATAAGGTTTTCCAAGAACTATGAGCAAAGTTATCGTGAAAAACTGACTTTAAAAGTAAACTAACGTTAAATTTCACCTTTGTAAGAAATCCATCGTTAAAGAATGTCTTTAACATAAGTTATACCTCTGTACAAATTTTTAAAATCTATAGTTTTAAAAAATGTTATACTTATCTCAAGCTAAATATATTACTGTAGAATACATTATACTGTAAAATGGCAAACTATATTAACACGATTACAAGATACAGGAGGAATGATGCAATAAAGTAATTTTATTGTTGCATCCTACCTCCGTTTTATCAGTTGTAGCGTTCGACGTTTTCTGTTCGAAAGGTCGAGTTATCATACGAAAATATTCTGATTCGAGCATGCTTTTTAGCATTGGAAATTCATTTAAAATTTCCTTTTTGCTGTCTCCTGGTTTCGCTGAAATTTTTAATGTAAAATATTGAAATTTACAATTTTATTAATATATAATTTATGCACCATAAGCACAAAATTAATTACAGTGTATTCATAATATACATTTTTTTTATTTGCTGTTTCATCCTGTTATAGTTAGATCAAACAATTTAAAAATCTGAAGTTTTAATCCATGCAAAAAGTATTCTAAATTAAATTTAATAAGAAAAGAAAAGATTTTAGTATTAAGAATAGTAATAAATATTATATTATTTGTGGTGAAGTTCATATTGCTTGCCATTTATATCATTAATACGTAAATATAATAAATCACATTTAAAAATATCTTAATATAGTTTTTTAAAATAATAATAAATGTACATACCGCCATAAATGAAATTGTAACTAATATTCCCATAATATTCCGCTGTATTAACTGCTTGTTTTGCTTCCTTAGGGAAACAAATACATCCAACAATACCAGCACCTGTAGTTGTATAAAATAATCGTTTGAACATGCCACCTCTGAGACCTAATATCAATCCAGATAAACCACCAATACCAACAGCTCCTATTCTTGGCATAAGATTTGCTTCATCTTGGAGGTAATCGAATACAACTAAAGAAAACATTGAATTTTTTTTATACAATATGATATTTTAATTAAATTAATGTTAAAGCATTTATGAATTACACGCTACATGTAAACACGTACATTTAATATTATCAAAAGAACTTGAAACTTCATGGGAAACCCTATCCAGTGTAACTTTTACTTGACCTACTGTTTGACGTACTTTCCTAATATTTTCCTCCACAACAGAAGGATATTGTATGCTATAAAAAATCATAATCACTTTTTTTATGTTATAATATATTCGCAGAATGTAATACGATACAATATTTTTTACAGAAAATTTAAAAACAATTTTTATTTTAAACAAATATGACTATTATGAAACTCTTTTATAAATAAGGATAAAAATACATTTATCAATATGAAATTACTTGCGCTTTACCATGGCATCTGCTTAGAATACCCATCTTCAACAGAATAGATGGGTAGTTCTGATGGTTTTATTAATTTCTTCCCTTGTGTTTCATTTTTACAAGGCGTTGTATGTTCTTCTGAGGGAGTTGTAGGTTTCATTGCTGGTACTGCAGCACATAGTCCACAAGGCATCAAGAATTTCTTGAACAACTTCATGTAAACATATATTTGATTTCTATTTCCCACATTAGTAATAATATTTAAATTATTAGAATTATTAGAATTATCATTGCATTTATTAGAATTACATTCAACAGTAAAATTGATAAACGTTATTCAAAAAGTCCTTTTATATATTATTATTTGTTCAGTACAGTACATCTAACAGAAAATAAAATAAGATAAAGTGAAAGAAAAATTATAAAATAAAAATAATACCAATTAGTAATTAAAGTGTCATTAGATCTGCATCTACAATAGTCTTATAATTACCATTGTTCGTTGCATTTTAAAATACGATTGGTAACTATTTAAAGGATGTGTAATTTATTCACAAATTGTGTTAAAATATTCCAAATCATTCACAAAAACATTTAACCATTATCTCTAAAATTATAATTTGGCACTGGCAGAAAGTACTCTTAACAGGCCAGATTCAACATATATTAATAACGCGACACCTAGTGTTAGTTTCAAACGGCGCTAATAATTATCGTTTGAACAATTGAGAAAAAAAAAAAAAATATATATCAACGAATGTTTGTAATCGTTCAAATTTCACGATTTAACAAAATTTATTGATTATTGAAAATAAATTTTCAAAATGTTTATTACTATTTAATGACGTCGATAAGAAAATGCAACATATAAATATTAATAAAATAAATTTCTAAATACTAGTTTCAAATATTCCAATTATACAGATATTAAAATTACAAATATTCTTATAAAAATATTATATAATATGTACTTACCAGATTTACATTTAACGTTAACAAAAATTTATGTAAAAATGATGTAAAATCTAATTACTAAGATCAAAAATCTTTGTACATCTTGTACTTACGTTACTTCACACAACATTGACATAATATGTCAAGACTTTGTTTATACTGTCACTTGCAAATATTTATAACAGTTAAAAAAAAAAAAGAAAAAAAAAAAAAGAAGAAGATCGAAGCGCTGCTCAAATTTGATTTTTTCCTGCATACGTTGTTATATGCGATGAAAATTAAAAGATTAAAATTTTTTCTTCCTTGAAAATTAAGCAGTTTGTTTTATAATTTGGTAATTCATATCTCGATAGCCATGATAATTTATCATTATTTGAATACATACTTTTATACCGGTTCTTCCAAATTCTGTTAGCACACCTGGTTGATAATCATCGCACCGATGTACTGGCTCTCTGCAAGTTATATCTTTGCCAAATATGCTTCCAACGGTAGATTCTAAAAATCTGTGCACGTAATTGTTCATAACGATCTTAAATGATAGCGTATAATTTTACTATTTAAAATTTAGGTTGAAATTTTGAAATTTTCATATTTCATACAAACTCGTATGCATTTAATGAACCATTTTTACGCGTGAAGTTCCGCTGTTTTCACGCATGTCATTAATTTGTTTGAAAAGATGTAAACAAAATAGCACATTGTTTTTTCTTTATAATTATTTTACCGAATAAAATATCATTCTGTTGTACGCTTGAATCGTGATTTAATATTTTAATAAACAAACATAACACTCCTCTAGCATTACATTTTATTATAACTTTCGTTATAACAATATTTAATTTTAATTATGATTATAAAAAATGTATTTAAAAAAATAATTACAGCTTTATTGAATGCTTTATTACATGGTAAAAATAATTTTTTAATTCATGTTAGGTTTATTCATTTTATACTAATAGAATCATTTTATCTGTAGGTACTTTAAAAAATTATAATTAGTTAAAAGACAATAGAAAAATTGCTTAACTATTATTTCCTTAAAATCAAACCCCGAATATTAAAAGAAAAATTGCTTCGTGTTTTAACTTAATAAAATTCATCGGTTTCATACAATCCTGTTAATATACATATTTACACATACGATAGCAAATAGAATTTGAAAAAAAAATATGTTAAAGTATAAAAGGTGTAAAAACAAATTTATTGAATACGGAATAAAATCTCCAATGAAAGTAGATATAAATTTCTTATTAATTAAAATATTTTTTAGCTTTGGTATTTTACAGATTTTTGTCCATTCATGATTCATAATTATTTTTTATAAAAGGATCCTTCATTTTAAAGCTAATGTTTCCCAAAGTTTGTCTTTCTTCATAATATTAATAATCATTTCTTGACTAACAGACCATAATCTTGTCGCAAGTGCAGGATCTAACGCAGTGTTCGATGGATCGCAACGATAACAATTATTGAAATAAAATCCGGTTACTCCTTCCAATTCTGGTGCAGTTGCACAGAAAACCAATGTACTGGCAGCTTGTTGCTGTAAAGTTTAGAGAATTGTAATTAAATTTATCAAAGATTTTTACTTTAGACAAATAATAATCATACCAGTGATTTTGTGAAAGGTCGCACTAGCGTGAACAAGAACCGTAATGTCCACGAATAACGAGACAACGAAGAAGAAACCATATTACCGGGATGGCAACTGAAGACATTTACAGAAGGCCAATGTTTTGCTAATTCTTGCGCAAATAAAACATTACATAGTTTTGAATTATTATACGCTCCCATAAACCAATATTTATATGGAGGAGGAGATAGAGTTAGCTGATGAAAATCTTCTGCTGTTCGTAGAGATGAAAACCTGTTGTTAAAAATGATATATCGGTTTTCATTGTAGAAAAATAAAAAAAATTTGTTACAATGTAATATACGTAATTTATTTAAAAATGTTGGATACCTGTGCGATTCACTTGAAACTATCACTACTCTAGAATTATGACAGCTTCGTATCGGATGTTCTAATAAAAGGGTGAAGTAGAAGTGAGCAAGATGATTTACTTGAAATGTTGTTTCATAACCATCTTTCGTAAGTTGGTAAGGAATTGCAAACACTCCAGCATTTAGTATAAGAATATGTAGAATTCTAAAAATATTTAAATTAATAATATATAATAAATTAATGCAATTAATACAATATATTGCTATTGATAATTTTTTCTTTACCAATTCAAACTTACCTATACTTTTGTTTAAATTTTTCAGCCGCTTCTCTGACACTATGCAATGATGACAAATCTAAATGTAGCGTTTCGCATGATACATTTTCTCTTTCTTGTTTTATTCTTTGTACCGCTTCAGCACCCTTTGTTAAATCTCTACAAGTCAAAATAACTTTACATCCATGTAAAGCTAATGATCTAGCAGTTTCAAATCCTTAAAAGCAGATTAAAAAATTATAACGGTTGAATATAGGAGGATAATGTGCTAAATTATTTAGAATTGTATCTGTCTTTACATCTATCTTGTATTAAAGAGTTTTCAAAGAATATTATTGTTTAATTAATGGAAGCTTCATCACTGTTGGTCGCAAGTAATCCAGGTAGTAAAAAATGAATAAAACAAATATAATATTAAATATAAAATAATATTTAATACTAATTACCTATTCCTGTATTAGCACCTGTAACTATGGCAATTTTGCCCCTTAAATCTCTACCATGTAAAACAGATAATGCTGTGCTACTGCCATCAAAACGTTGTCTGACAGGTTGCGACGACTCTCTATATTCCGTAGCAAATGCAAGTCGTGGATCAGTGTAGGTTGTTGTACGATTCATATGATCAATGAATAAAACTTGACCATCTTCCGATACACATTTTTCCCATCCAGATGGCAATTCTTATTTACAGATAAAACAATCAAATTTTATTCACATTTCAAGTTTGTAATTTTCTACCGACTGTTTAAATATTCTCAAATTCATAATGAGCTATTATATTTAAATGTTTAAATACCAATATTATAATATTTATTTCAACATTACATCGTAAATATATAAACTCTTCGTGTAATTATCTGTGTTCGTACGATATCAAAATTTGTTAACAATTGAAATGATCTTCATTAATACATAAATTAATGTAATAATATTCTACCTCCTTCAACAATCTTTGTCCGACCAGTCCTAGGATGCGTCCACTGTGTACCTTTTGTGTAGTGACTAAAACAAAAAAATAATATTGCAACTTCTACAGTGACATTTTACAACCGTGTTAGACAAATAATTCCATACTAACTTTGAAATATTTAACGTTATATTGGTTTCTGTTACTGTATAACAATGATAATAATCTGCAATACATACTATAAAAGTTATTTACTTTACATAATAGACGTTTCCATTCGCAGTTGTCATTTCTTCCCATCCCGGAGGTAATTCATCTTCGCTATCGGAATCATTTAAAATGCCTATCATTTTCTTCTTACTCTTATTTTACATTTCTTTGTATTTAACTCTTCACCACGTTATTCCTATCTGTTAAAACCATTTAATTATCTACCATGAATTCATATACAGTAACCAATATATATATGCGTTACCAACATAACAATCAAAAAGAGAACGATAATAATAATAATAATAAGAACAGCGGTAAAATGGAAAATTTTTATCGAAATAAATTTCATACAAAATTACTACACGCAACAAAGAGATAACAATTAAATAATATGTTCATAAAGTATTTTTAAACATTATTGCTAAATTATATTATTATTCTACTTGTAATATGCTAAATAAAAATTCTACTTGACATATACATATGAGAATACACATATGCATACAGACGCGTTATGTATTCATAATTTGTAGTAACAGATTGAACTGAATATTAGTATGAAATGAATAGTATGAATCCCATCATTAATATTTTTTGCACGTATAAATTATCTTTTATTTTAGGAATCGATTATAAAATAAATAAATATGTGTGCAAGCGTAAGTGTATAAAATGTTACAGGTATGATAAAAGAAATAAGTCTTATTGAAACGAATATATTAAATAAGGATAAAGTACCATGAATTCATATACAGTAACCAATGTATATATATATGTGTGTTACCAACATAACAATCAAAAGGAGAACGATAATAATAATAATAATAAGAACAGCGGTAAAATGGAAAATTTTTATCGAAATAAATTTCATACAAAATTACTACACGCAACAAAGAGATAACAATTAAATAATACGATCATAAAGTATTTTTAAACATTATTGCTAAATTATATTATTATACTACTTGTAATATACTAAATAAAAATTCTACTTGACATATATATATATATATATGAGAATACACATATGCATACAGACGCGTTATGTATTCATAATTTGTAGTAACAGATTGGAATGAATATTAGTATGAAATGAATAGTATGAATCACATCATTAATATTTTTTGCACGTATAAATTATCTTTTATTTTAGGAATCGATTATAAAATAAATAAATACGTGTGCAAGCGTAAGGGTATAAAATGTTAGAGGTATGATAAAAGAAATAAGTCTTATTGAAACGAATATATCAAATAAGGATAAAATGTACAGATAATGAATTATATGCAATCTTAAATTTAAACACGTTTCAAGATTCCATTCTGAACGAAGTTAACTGCGAGCCGCACCCGCAGTTTGCGCACAATCGATAGCAGATTTCATTTCTGTCAAATGGATAATGGCAGCGACGGCAATTGATATGATGTTGCAGAGCAATGGGTTTCAGTCGAAGAAGAAAGAGGATCCAGAGAATAAAGACAACTTATGGTACGTTTAGAGAATTGCGTTTAAAAATTTTTTTAACGTAAGGTAGACGCACAGTTGGAGACAATTGGAATGTATAAATATTTTGACGTTCACCTCGCGTGCCACATATCAAGTGAGAGAATTAGTCATTTTTAAATATTCTATCTTATACATGTTTCACTTTTTACCAGGTCCTCTATTTTGGCTGAAGTACAAAATAGTAGTAGTAACAAGTTACCCTCAAACAAGAATATCCTTGTTCTAGGTAAGTTTGAGTAATCACTTAATTAATGCAAAATTATAAAGGAGCATCTATCGGCGTGTATTTTGTTTGTTACTACCGATAAATGTTCCTCGAGTTAATTTCATGTACGAGATGTGAAAAAGGATAAAATTTACTTTTCATTCGTATCAATTTTGATATAGATGTTTATAACTTATATGTTATATAATAAAGGATGTTTAAATTCGTTGGGTATTTAAATTACGTATGTGTAATCAGTGATAAATCAATTCGTTCATAGGTGATAATGAGAGTGGAAAAACAACGCTTATCGCCAAGTTACAGGGCGTTGAAGATCCAAAGAAAGGTTCTGGTTTAGAGTTTGCATACATTGATGTGAGAGATGATTATAGGGATGGTAATATTAATCGAGAATTGATAGTATTTTTTATTACCAAAGGTGAAACGCTACAAAGTTATGATATTTAAATTTGTTGTTTAGATCAAACAAGATTATCCGTGTGGGTATTGGACGGTGATCCTGGTCATGGAAATCTTTTAAGATTCGCATTGAATGCAGAAAGATTTCCACATACGCTTGTTATGTTAGTAACTGCAATGACAACCCCATGGGCTATCCTTGATCAACTTCAATCTTGGGCTGCACTTTTGGGAGATCATATTGATAAATTACCTTTGGATAATGATACACGGCAACGGTGCAGGCAGCTTAGTGAGTTATATTTTTATTATTTCTCTTATGTACGTTTAGATTTAATTAATATTTTTAATTCTTTAATGATACAAAATTTATGGATCGAATAACATAATTCTGAAAATTAAAAAATATTATACGTTATGTGTTCAGACGTAAAGAAATGGCAAGATTATACAGAGCCTGGCGATGAATTAGATCCTGGTAGTCCTTTAAGGCGTACTAGTCGTAATTTAGACGATGAAACAATGGATAATTTACCATTGGCAGAAGGAGTACTTACAACAAATTTAGGCCTAGATGTTGTTGTTGTTATTACAAAAACTGATTATATGTCTACTCTTGAAAAAGAGCACGATTACAAGTAAGATTATAGTACTAATAAATAATAAAATTATGATTAGCGATAAAAATTTATTTTATTTATCTATTTCTATTTTTTACAGGGATGAACATTTTGATTTTATACAACAGTGGATAAGACGATTCTGTTTACAATATGGTGCAGGATTATTCTACACATCTGCAAAGGAGGATAAAAACTGTGATTTGCTTTATAAGTATCTTACACATAGAATTTATTCATTACCGTTTAGAACACCCGCTTTAGTCGTCGAAAAAGATGCAGTTCTTATGTATGTAATTTTCGTTAATTAAAAATTTATAAACGTTTAATACGATTCTAAAATATTTTTAATTACAGTCCCGCTGGTTGGGATAATATGAAAAAGATTAGCATTCTTCACGAAAATTTGCAGTCAATGAAACCAGATGATTATTATAGAGATGTTATTGCACAACCACCAACAAACAGAAAAGTGTGTATAATTTATGTATGAATAAATTATTGTTTTAATATAAATGGTTTCATAATAAAACATAAATTTATTATCAGTGTATAGCCAGAGAAGTAGAAGTACAGGCAGAAGAGGAACAAGCTTTCTTGGCAAAACAACAAGCTGCATTATTAGGCGTAAAAGATCCAACGCGTTCTCCTACAACTAGGAATCAGGCAAGCAATACCGGGCCCATTATTCAGGTTATACCATTTATTATTGGAGCATGCTTATCATGTTACATGCTGTTAATTAATAATCATTCAGCATTCAATAACAATTTATACATCAATATCATGTGTGCAGTCACCATGTTTTTACCCCTTAACAGATAATGCTTATTCATATCAAGATTGTCCTGACTTTGATGCCCCGAAGAAATATGTTTATGACCTCAATTCATGTTTCGAGCGAGTGTTGCTTTTTACATTATGAGATATATAATTATCTGACACATAACATTTACACGTCATAACCATTATTTTGTAATTAATATTTGTTTATTAATGTTAAGATCATTGAGTGTTTTCTCACGTCGACATTAAATCATTTAGATGAATTCATGCATTGCTTATTGTTTATATACTGTGTATATGTTGTTCATATTTAGGATAGTAGCTTTCTATTATACAGTTACAAAATACTATTGTGCCGTGATCAATTATTTAAGAATATTAATATGTGTATTTTGTTACATTTATAGTACATAGAAAATACATTTGTGTACGTGACTTTTCGATACTTTGTTGTATAAATGGTAACTTAAATTTTAATCACATAACCCACTGTTCGGTAAATCGGTATTGAATGAGATCGCTATATGCTTTCAATCAAGCATGTTCTAATCTTTATGGTATGATCTGTCATGTATGTGACAGAAAATTTAGTCTTGCAAATATTAAATATTTTTTATGCAGGTTGCATCGCCAAATAAAAAATTGGATCCCAAAGGTACCGGAACTACGCAATCTGGAGAAGGTGTTTTAGCGAACTTTTTTAACTCTCTTCTTCATAAAAAGACTGGAAGTCCTGGATCACCGGGTAGCGTAGGCACGAGTCCGCTAAAAATTGGTAAGTATTATCAAATTTTAATCACATCAGAGATTTTCCTAATACTTGAAGATCAAAAATATTTAATTTCATGGTTTTCTCTGTTATTTTAGATAGTGGGCCAGTAGATAAAGCGACTATGTGCAACGATGCAGCAATGGAACTAGATCGACTTACTAAAACGAAAAAAATTTCTCCTTCCAATTTAAATTCGTCATCTGAATGTTAAAAAAAAAAAATATATATATATATATTTTCTTTGCGACCCATTTACTAAACTGTGAGCCATAAATGTGAGTACTTCAATAGAATTTTGGGGATTAGTCGAACAGATGTGAAGTACATTGTGTGACTTTCATTACACAATCTATAGCATTTGAAATCGATACATGAATGACATCGAGCTGTTTTGTGCATTTGTATTAATTATGTTGGCATGTGTACGTGTAAAAACTTTTAGTAGTTTGCTACTTTACTAGAAATTTCTTTATCCTCACTATATTTTGTACCACATATTGTGGTCTATTTTTATTACTTATTAATTTAATACATTTGTTTAAAAGAATACTCACGATTTTTAATAATTGATCATAAATAATAATAAACTATTTATAACATTTTTAATTGACCATTAAGGGGTATATTGTGCGAAGCACAAATCTTTAGTTGGATTTACTGAAGTAAAAACATGTAGCATTATATTAGAACTGTATGAAATTTTTATAGAACATTGTACTAATTTCTAAAATGAAGCACAATTGCATAATTTAAAATAATTGTTTTAAAATAATGATTTGTTTAGGTTATAGACTGCACGTATTTTACTTATAAAAAAAGAAACATTCCTAGTATTGTAGTTTTTTTTGTTTTTTTTTTGGTACTGGGATCGTTAACGTAGCGTCAATCGTTTGTTGTGAATGTGCAATAAAAAATTCAACCGAACTTAAATGGGTCGCAAGGAACTAGAATAAAATTGATTAAAAACAGTCTAATTCGATTCAGAAACATATGCGATGCTGAGAAACGGAAAATAACGATTTGTCACACAACTTACCAACAGCCTTATTTGTTGTGTTTGACTAATTATTAATAACAATACAAAATAACAACTAGAAAGTTATTAAATTAATGTAATTAAATATTTAATATAGTAATACATTCTAATTATGCTTACGCACATGTCCCTATACCTTGTTATAGTAAATTATTTAATAATCGTCCGCAAAAGATGAGGATTTTTCTTTTTTTTTTTTTACTGCTCTTAAATGAACCCGAATATTTTTGTTTTTTCTTCTAATAAATAAACCCCTTTATTTATATGATACTCTCGTTGATGAAAGTTGGCTGACTAATTCTCTCTTGTATTCGGTCTAATTTATAAAGTGCCGTTACTGTAACGTAAACGAGTCATGTGAATGCGTGAGTTAGAATTTTATACGAGTGTTAGATTTAGGCGAGATTTCTTGACCGAAGACACGGGCTTGTCTTTGGTTTGAAGAATATAACGTGGTATGAATTTTGGAGCGTATGGTTACGAAGCGAGTGAAAGTTTGTCGCGTTGTAACTTCTCTTTGTCAACTTTTAAAAGAATTTTATGTAAAAAAAAAAAAAAAAAAAGATCAAACTTGTAAATTCAGTTATAATTCAATGTGGCTTTCTGTATATGAAGTAACTAAAATTCTTGATCAAAAATAAATAATTTTTCATAAATATGAATTTTATTATTATTACAATGATATATTTCAATGTAACATAAATTATAATCATTTTTATTATACAGAGTATAGTTTTTCTTTCAAAACGTAAAAAATACTTGAAAATATTTATAGTTTTTAAACTTTCATAATTGTATCTAATATTCGGTACTTCATAACATCAATAATTTGAACAAATATATTTTTATATTTTCATTGGAAAATAAAATGTGTCGATTAAAGGTTAACAAAAAAAAAAAAAAAAAAAAAAAAAAAA
>SMSQ01021357.1:0-16719 GCA_019453375.1 Ctenoplectra terminalis | reverse complement strand
TTTTTTTTTGTCAGAAAATAAAAAGGAACGAAACACGAGAGTTGTTGCGTTATTTTTATTCACCAGTCTAGTATCGAATAATATTTTTGTTTACAAAGAGAAGTTGTTTTTGAAGATTGAAAAATGGAATTCTTTTTTACATCTTTCAAGATTTAAAAAGAGTGACGAAATTATGGATTCTTGGTTGTAACCGTGCACGTTAGTTCTGTTAATAGGTTAATAATGGAGGAACAGTATAGTGCAATGATAAACGAAGATAGGATTTATAAAATATAGTTACGCGAGTGTTTTAATTCATCGCAACGAGGAGAAAGTCGGAGAATGAATTCTTTTGTGTCAAGTATTAAATAAAATGTGTTCCGTATAAAAATCATGTTGTGCAACGTAGAAAAGCGTTCTCCAAAATGAAAAGCCCCAAATAATCGGTAAACTTCCCGAAACTCTAACTACAAAAAATGTTGGTGTCTGAAAAGCATCAACTTTAGCCACGGAAAATTATGTACAAGTACAAAATCCGAGAAAATTCCTGAAACTTGATCCGACTTCAACGACAGTCTCGTAACCGACAGTGTACTCTCGTTAGCGTTAAAGAATGTTCGATCAACGCTCCTTCTACGTCAACAACAAATTGACATCGTTTCGAACCCTAGAAAACTAAGCTCCTCTGCTCCAATGGCGTTCCACCAAAACGTACCGACGAAAATATTTTCAGGCATAAAAAAAACCAAACCGAAAGAGCACCAATTAAACAATAAACTCTCTTGCACGATTCAAGGATTCTCCAATTACGAGAATAAAAATATTTAATTAAAAACAAAACAAAACAAAAATAGGTCTCCTGACGAAGCAAACGAAATAGTTAAACGTATAAAAAAAGCGTCTCGTTAAAAATCGTATTGAAATTAACCCTCTATGGGACCGTGTGACTTAAAAGTTACAAATCTTATCTATATTTTAAAAAATTTATTTTGTTTATTTTGTTTTATAGTTGTCACTGCACTATTAAATTTGATTACTGTATCACTGTAGCGACGCCACGATCCATCCACGGTGATTATTAGTTAAAACATTTTCAAATCAAAGTGAGAAACTGTAATCAATCGTAATTTTTGCTCCGATAAACAGACAAAATTCGGGCTACAGAGGGTTAACAAGAATTAACGAGAATCCAAAATAAATGCTTCATAGGTGCAAAAAGAAAGATAAAAAGAGAACGAATGCTCTTTTTACGTCTAGATCGAACAACTACCGTTTCGAGCACCAAAAATATGGCACCTTTTTCTCCCCGGCGATACGTGATCGGGGAGAAAAAGCACGTATCATGGAAACAGAAAGCATTTTTCACGCGTAAAGAGATAAATCCAAAGTATTAATTAAACGATAAACTTTCCCGGACGATTTGACGCCTCTCTAATTGCAAAGAAAAACGTTTTTCTTCAAAGGAATGGTATTTTCGTCCGCGAAACAGGCGAACCAAACACAGGTATTACGTTCCCAGCTAATTCCCGACGTTCATAATTCGATTGCGAGCGTTCGTTATCCGAGAAACAAGCCACAAATAGCTCGATCGAGGGCGTGAAACTACAACTGAATTTTCCCTTGTTCCTTTCCATCAGCGAAGCGTCTCGTTTCAATCGGAGCCTCTTCTGCTTCATCGCGATCATTCGTTCTTATTATAGGTATTATTTATTATTTAAATTGCTTGTATATATGTTTAAACCTATGTCAATCATTAAGAACGACGATACAGGTGGACGTCGTAATAATAATTTATAGAGTGTAATTTTCAACTCTTCTTAATAGTCTTCTGAAGTTGAGCAACTCTCGAAACTCTTCTTCACAATTGTAATGAAAAATTGCTTCGAACATGCATCTCTCACGCAACTCTACCTATGCATTCTTAAACCGATATTCTCTTTTTCTCTACTTTATTATTCCTCTTACTTAATCTAGAAAAACCATGCAGAAATTCATGGAACATATTCGGTCACGTCTATCCGAAAGTTTGAGTAGCCATGCACTCATCTTTGACACCCTAATCTCAAGCTCTCAGTCCAAACACTCTCTTCTTTGATGATATACTAAGATCCGTCTTAACACTAAAACTATCGAAGTCATTTGACCGATTCGTAATTTTTGATAAAAATTCTACAAATTTCGAATGGTGCATTTTTTAGTATTTTCCGCGATTTTCTGTAAAGTAAATGGTTAAAAATTTGTTTCGATTGTATTATATATTTTTTTCGAATATCTACTATTGTAATTTCTTTGGTAAAAATAAGTATGCTTTAATCGTTGGTAGTTTTAGTGTTAAGAGTTTTTATATTAAGAGCGAGTCTTTACTTCGAACACAAAAATTGTCCAGCACGAAAAAGTTTACATTAAAGCTTTTCACCTTTAGAAAAGTAAAAACAAAGAGTATAACTTGATTATATTTTTCAAAGACAAGAAAATTATTCAATTTAAAAATATACACGCGTAATCTTCACACTTTTATAAATATTTTATAAATTCACGTATTCGTTGAAAAAAAAATGACAAAAGATATGAATAATTGTTATCAATAAATAGTTCATCGACAAATAAATAAACCATTACTCGTGGTTTCATCGTAAAGAAAAAAAAATTGCACGATATTAAAGAAAGCAAAAGTTTCTGAGCTCCAGTGAGCGAAATAAATTATTCGAGAGACCAAATATTTACTCGCTTCGACTTGTAATTTGCCTATTCGACAAACTCGTCGAAAGGACATCACTACGATTCGAACCGATGAACAATGATTTCGTGAAAAACCGATTCGGTATACACTGCATTGAAACAGTTTCTTTTACGGCAACGCTTTCGATCGGGACGAATTTGCTAACTTTGGAAACTTTGTTGGCCGCCGCCCTGTTTGAATTAAAATTAATGAAATGGCAAAGTTTCGTGGAAGGAAGCCCAGGGAAATTCAATCTCTGCTCTCGCTAACAAAATCCGCGGGAAAAGGTTGATTTCGATACGATTGCCTGTGATTTGATTACACAGAGTACCGTCGACTTCTTATCGAGCCATTAGAAACTCGTTATCTCGTAAAACTTATTTCGCGTTCGACGAGAGAGGAAAAAAAAAAAAAAAAAAAAATTGGCGCGGCGATGGGATAAATCTAACCCGAACTTGGGGATGAGAAAACTGATAGCGATGCAGAACACGGTTTATTACATGTTGCTGGCAAAAAGTTATCAGCAGTTAGAGATGAAGTCAATTTTTTCTTTATTACTGCTTTAACGCGTTAAACACCACGTCGATCCTTGGGAACCGATACTAAACTTTTCGTTTAGGCTAGGTTGAATACCAAGTTTTAAAAGAATAGTACTTTATAATTCATACAATACTAAAAAAAAAAATATGTTTACACTTTTTTGATGGATCAGAGTAACCTCGAATGAGAGTAGTCTTGCGTCGGCTATGAAATGTTCCGTTTTTCAGCTGTTTTTAACAGCATACTAAATATTAATATAAATCCATACGTGTTTACCCGAGAAAATATATTTATTTCATTTAAATATCAATTCAATTTACAACGTACTGATTTTTTTTTTTTTTTTTTTTAAGAAAGTGGACCATCTCTTCCCGATTTACCTATATTAAAAAATTTCTAACAAAAATTATATTTTCTGTTACGAATATTACAAAAAGTTACGACCGTCTTGGTACAATTTCTAGTTCCTTTTCTTACAATTTATTTATTTCTTTCTCAATTGTTTTCGCAGCGTTCCTGTATTTACGCGCCACCTAAATGGAAAGTAAAATGAAGTTAGCTCCGCGTTTAATGCGTTAATTATATAGCTCATATAGAAATTAGTCCGTGTCTACATTCGTTTAACGTAGGATTAAAAATGGTGTTGCTTATGGAACAGCCTGATATAATTTCTCAATATATTTTCCTTTTGAACGCGCTTACATATGTTTGATTCCCGTATTGCCTTCATTGCATTATTTCTGTATAGCAAAGGAGCACTCCTATTAATAACTCTTTTATTGCAATAAAAACGTGTAATAAGCATGATCACTGATAACTGTAAGGTCTTACGATGCTTTTTAACGACGATGTAAATAGGTCGGTTATTTATGTATTTACATTGCGCTTAATGAGTGGGTTAAAGGATTTATATCAACACGATGGTGCATTTACTTACACGAACAATGTAAATAAACGTACCAAGGGGACGGTTTTCGATAAGAAGAAAGCAACGGTAATTAGCTGCCTTTATTTTCCTCCTACTTTATAGAAAAATTAGTCGAATAAAATTTGTTTCATCCTGAATCGAGTAACAAGACACATAAAACACCATCCGCGTCCCTTTGAGATAAACGTGAATATTTATTGCATAATTCACTGGCATCGTCGTGTCGTAATTCAACGATTTTTATAATCCTCACAGACGAGCGCTGTTACGAGATGCAAAATGCTATCTTATGACATTTTATTAAAATAGGAAAATATATATGCAAAGTTTGTGAAACTGCTCGATCGTAACCTATGCGATGTTCATCGTTGTTACAAACGTTGTCGAATCGTAAAATTTAATTAATATTTTTACTGCAAAACGTACCGTGTAACGCGGACAAAAGATGGACGAGGAAAAGAGGGTTATTGAAAAACGTGACCCGAAAAATGATCGGTTCGAGAATACCACTTTGGACGAATTACGATCACTGTGCCATCGTATACCCATTTTTTACGACAATAGTACCGTTGGATTGATAGGTAAGTCTCGTCCATTGATATTTGAAAAAGTAACAAATTTTGTAAATTGTGTTCTCCCAAATCTCATGGATTTTGATGTCCAACATAAAATTTGTTTTTTTATTATCGACAAAAGGTCGACCAAAAATTTGCTAAACAGTATTGTGCAAAAAAGAAAATATATCAAGAGTAACAAAAAAGAATTATTTTTTACGTTTTCCATTTTTTCTCTTTTTTTCTTTTTTTTCTTTTTTTTTTCTGTTTTTAATAATCCTAGTATTATTTCGTCTAGGCTCTAACCTTGAACAACAAATCGTCTTAGATAATTATACTCACGATTCTGATAATAGAGAGCAAAGCTCATTATGCTTATATCCCAAGTAATCCTAAAAATTGAATTTTTTGACAGGTGCTTCCCAGTGGATACTTTTATAGCGAATTTCTTCGATAATCTATTAAAAATCTTGTTACCCAATTTTGTTTGGCTTCCACAAAGGACGAACATCGACTTCAGAAGCTCAACATTCTAGCAAGTTCCCACAGCCACAATGAACTGTGTGTCGGAGCGCTTCAATTAGACGCATTGGAGTTCTAATCAACTCCTCTCTCTTGAATCATTGACGTCTTAATCTTCCCGAAATAGAAAAGCCCGACCGATGCTCGAAGTAAAAAAGATGCCGATATCGGGCCAGAAATGTAGCAGCGGTAAAATTAAATTGCCTTCGATTGAACTGTCCGCGCAAACTGTACGAAAGACAGAATCCTATAAAAATGGAAAATTTTACGAAGGAATCTTCTTATTCGATTCCTTTTTTTTTCTGCATTTTATTGGACGTATAGAAATAACTAACAAGAGCACATGAAATGTTGTTCTTTAACTTTGGTGAGATTTTTCAAGTGAATAAAGAACATAAAAATATTTAATCTATATTTGACTGTTAGTGTAGACACTTCATAATTGATTAGAAATATTTTTAAACGTAGTTTCAAATCTTGTCTCGTGATATTTACGAAGTATCTATCGCTACTTTCGAAAAGTTTCGCGAGAAAAATATTTGTCTTAGGTATAATTTCAATTTAACGGGCGAAGTTGCGGTTAAAAGCAACTTTGAATATTTCTGTGATAATATAGATGATCTTTCAAGTTTGTTAGGTAACGAATGGCATAGTGTAATTAAACATGAAAAATAATATTGAAAAAGTAAAAGAAAAAAAAAGAAAAAATTGTTAACGTGATATTTAGTTTCGATTAATGCTATCAGTTCTCACCTCGTCCTTTTAAAGACGAAAAGGTGAAATATTTTCATCAATGGAATATATTAAAATTAAACACATATTCAGGCAAGCGTGCAAATTAGTACATCTCATCGAAATCATTAAGCAAATTATTGAGTCAATCCTTTCTCGGAATTCCAAAGCTACGAAACACGTTAAACACGAATGCACTGTTACGTGCAATTCGAAGGTACACAACAGCATTCATCATTGACAGAACATCGTCGATCGTTCCGTGCATCAACATTAGCATTCGATCGTTGCAACACCAAATGCAACGTGTGTTCTATACAGACACATACAAGACACGCATAGAAAGAAAAAAAAAAACAAAAAAAAAAGGAACACCGAAAACTCAAAGTATACGGAACAGAAGATTTGTTCCATTCACCAGACGTACCCACCCTCTTGGAGGTCGAGCCTCGGTGCCAGGCAACAGAGCCGTGTACCTCGTCTGCGCCTCGGTAGGCAGAACGATATCGACGCTCTTCGACCGTATATTTTGCTGAGGAACGGTCAACGTATCGGCGTCCTCGCCGTGCCCGTTCTTATTGTTGAAGCAAGAGTCCACGGACGCGGCACGATCCCGTTTCAACTCCGGAACCGTCAGAAAGATATCCTTAACGACGAACTTACATTTGCTCGGGCCAACGTGGCTCACCTCCTCCTCGTCGTCGTCGTCTTCCACCTTCTCTTCATCTTCCGTCGAACTAACGAACGTTGGCAGTTCAACGGGGAACGAGGTCAGAGCCTCCTGTCGAGCAAGTTTCGGAGAGGCGATCGACCTTTTGCGTTGCCTCTCTGGAAATAGAGCGCCTTTGACCTCGCTGGTATCCGTCGCTCCCTCTTGAACAACCTCGGGAACGATCTCTGGAACTGCGGTAGCTGGAACGACGGTCGGTGGTTCCGGTTTCGGTTCCACTTTAAGAGCGTCAGGCTCTTTCTCGGTAAACGTCGTTAGGGTGACTCTAATCTCGGGACTACCTTCGCTCCTGTCAACCAATTCGGAGTCTTCGTCCTCCGAGGTATTGTCCCCCTCGTCCGCCTCGTCGTCGACCTCTTCTCTCGACGAAGGATCATCTTCGTCTCTGCTCAAGTAAAAACTCTTGTACTCCTCGATGCAGGCACAGTGGTAACATCCAGAGACTTGAATCGTCGGCGTCTCAGAGCGTCGAACGCTACCAAGGGACTGTTGGCTAGAAGAAGAACCATAGCTTCTTTCGCCAACGTCGAAGCTCTTGGATTGTTGGCCGCTTTGAAGCTGCGGCACTCTGAGCGTCGCGGATCGTTTCCCGCGCGAAGAATCTTGCGACTTCGCTGGTGAACAGGAGGACGACGAGGAAGAGGTAGTCATGGTCGATCTGGCATCTCTAACATCGTCCTGTCGCTTAGCTTCCAATTGGATCTCGTCGAAGGAGGCCGATCTTACTTGCTTTGGTACATCGAGACTCGACTGCGACTTCAATTCCGCTCCCGTCGGGGTGCGTGACCTCTTGAAGGTCGAGCGCAGCCTCTGCATCCTCACTTGGCAGCTATCTGCTGAAACTCGACTCGTTCCCCACGATCGACGGCCCAAACCTCGACGTCCACTGCGATCGTCCTGGCCAGCTCTTCTTCTTCCTCTTCCTCCTCCGTACCAACGGTACCGCTCGAACCCCGATCCTCTCGCTTCCGAATGATCGTCGTTTCGCTAGAGAGCTCGATGATCACCTCGTTACACCTCGGCGACGAGGAAACCGCCTTGAACTGCCAACGACCGCATCCTTCCACCGCCTTCGACTTAGCTGCCGGTCTGCAGCCCATCATAAGTCACCTCGACGTCCGTGTTCGGCTGCTACGCCTCCTATTTAGCGATTTCCTGTTGCTTAACTGATTGTGTCGTGTTTTCCTGGTTCTGGGTGAGAGAATATTCTTCTCGTTCAGCGTTCTTTGTATTCTTTTAATTTGGACTCTTTGCTACGATCGAACCACTGATCGACGGTTATATTTGGAAAATGTCACAAGATGGTCACTGTATTTATTGTACACACTGTGGAACTGTTTTAGGAAAAACGATAGTCTACTCTGTTTTTAGAAGTAGTTTTTCTTTTAATCAATTACACACTCGGTTCGTACGAGAACTTTGTAACGTAACCACTGACGATGGTAACAATTCTATTTTTAAGAAATTAATTCAGAAAGTTTGATCGTTCTCGAAAAATTGCTATCCGCTTAAGCGTCCAGAATAGATCTTAGTTCATAAAAAAAAAAAAAAAAAATGTATCGACGATACACGACTTTTCACGTTGCATCTTTTAATTTCGAACAGCCTGCAACGTGTTATTTAAAGTCACCGCAACCTTGATCCCGTGGAAGAATGCTCGATTAATTAACGACCATGATCTTCGAGAATGCGACGCAGACACAAGTTACAAGGTCTTCCCCGTAGCCTCCCTTCGATAGAACCAGGGATCTATTTGCTAAAATTACATTCCGATCCTGGACACATCCGACGCCACGTGGAAACGACGTCCTCGATCCGGCAGCATTTGCAATTTAAGCTCATTTCCCCGGCCGACGGAATTTCCTCATCACCGCTTCCAATGATCATACTATCTCAAATTAGACGCACCACCTCCAACGTGCGGAAAGATGAACTTTATTCAAGGCTGTTCCCCTTAATTGTTGCGTTCACCTTACTGTAATTCCATCCCCCGTTCTAGACGCTTAAACACGTGGAAACAAGAAAGCCCTCTTACTTCTTCAACGTAATTAACTGACGCTTCAATGTTATCAGCTCTGTTCATTGAGTAATTTCAATCTTAAATAGCTTCAATTTTGTGCAATCTTCTATGATATGAATGAATAGTTTGTCGCATTAAAAATAGTATCGAAAGAATTGATAAGATAAATTGTTCGAATACGAGTAAGATAAGTTGTTCCCACAGCACCGTTTCTCCCCGTTACTTGTCGATTCCGACGTTTTACTTACACCTCTCGACTGACATTAAAGTGACGATAGTATCGTCGAACGTTCAACACTGCGACGATTATTCTTCCCCGAGACGCTCTGTAAATCGTTCAAAAGTGGATAGTCGGATCACGACTTAATCTTCGCGTGTCACCTCTATCTTGAATCATCAAACGAGTTAATCGCAGAGGCGCGTTCTCGAGTGTTGGACCTCTGGAGACAAATGTTAGGAACCTGTTATTCGCGCGATCACGATCGATCTCTTATACGGATCTCAATTTCTCTTATACAGAAATTAACATCGAACGTGACTTGTTATCGTAGAACATTCGATTATAAAGTTCTTTTTTCAAAACTTTAGTAAGATTAGTTAAATTCGACGTTTCAATCCAGTCGCGATAAAAATTGATTAAGCTCCAACACCACAATATTTATTTCAGCTAAATCAACCCCTCGTACAGAAATAAACACCGAAAGTGTGGATCGTTTCGTCGAACGATCCTTTTCCCGAAACTTTTGTAAGATTGGATCGATTGATCCATATTTCAAATTCATAAAGTTACTTTACAAAGTTCCAACACCACCAAGTTTATTTCGGCGAAGTGTTCGAAACATCGACGTCCCTGCCACGACGTCACCCTCCGACGATCCTATTCGAGCCAAACCCTCGGTTCAATCTTCTCTAGAGCTCGTAGAAGAAGTCGAACGAGCGTTCGAGGGTTGATAGACCGGCGACGAGCACCACATTGATCACCGACGCGTGAACCATAGTCGAAGGTCACGCGTCACCGTCCGCCAGGAACCGTCGACGACCTCAGCGAACCTCGACGCACGTGAGGTCGTCGAACAGCTTTTGCCTCGCTTTCTCACCGGCTGGTTGTCTTTTTCTCGCTCGTCGAGACTCTCTTCTCTCGAGTGACTAGCAGCATCGATCGGCAAGCAGGCTTTCCAGCCCCGTAACTTAATTTCTCAGCGACGTTGCGGTAATCTGGTCGATTGAAATCCCATAAAATCTCATGAAATTCCATGGGACCGTGCGTTGCGTATTACGGTGGCTGCGTCTCGCCGGAGAACGCTCGCCTTAAGTTATCTCCATTTCACCTGGTTCCACGGTTCACCGGCTCGTCGCTTCTCATAGCTTTTGATCCTTCTCGATTCAATTCTCCGTTCAATTCACCTGTCCTGTGCTGCTGAATATTAAACGAGCGTGGCAAAGCATCGTTTCGAGAAAAGAGCTTTCTAATATTCTTCCAGGCGCGCGAGAATTACGAACGATCAGGGATCAACGTTAGAAGAAGCGGTCGATGATTTACAACACAGTCCTCGGATCACCCTGTTGCGGCTTCCCGAAGGGTAACCCTAACACGGGCTTCGACCTTTCTTTTCCCACGTTGTTTCTTTCGGAAGAAAGAATTGAAAGTTCGAACAGACTCGATTACAAGGGACACGATCTCGTCCCACGTGGACAGCTTCCACACCTCTGTCGTTATGTAAACATCGCCGGTGTGCCAACGAGAATTCTTCCGGACGAGACGGAACGATGCCCCATCGGCGCGGGTTAAGAAGAGGGCAAGCGTGCACGCGGTCACGCCGTGCACTCGCGACTCCGATTCATCGCCGACGATGACCAAACCGATGAAAACCGATTCGAATACGTTCGTTTCTTCAACGACCCGATTGGAACGAAACGAAAAGTATTGTTGTAGTCTCGACAAAAGAGAACGATACGAACGAGTTACGCGTGACGTGCCGTGACAGGATAGACTGGTTGGACTAGTGACCAGGGCTCGGCAGTGGCGGATGCCACAAGAGGTAAAGTGGGGGTTAACACTGGGCTCTCGTCTTCCTCTAACCCTTGTGTTACCCTCTTGCTCGCGCCCTCCTAGCAGTCGTCGGTCAGACATGCGCCCTCCGACAGATTCCATCTGTGCTCGTGTACACGGATACACTTATGAGGAACACCGATGGCACGAACGACGAATTGGAGATTGTGCTACGTGGCCGACTATCGGGGAAATGTGTGACGCAGGAAGGGCAGACACGTGTGGAGCCTCCTCTTCCCTCTTCCACGCTCCTCGAGATATTCCGCCACTGTCACCCCGTCGTCGCTTTTCCTTATTTTTTCTTTTTTTTTTATTTTTTCCTTTTTTCTTACCGTTTCTTTTTTTTTCCCGACAACACATTTACCAAGGTGGACGATGAATTTTTGAGACGCCTCTGCTTCCTTAGTCACGAGTTCACGGTTGAGGTGAATTGGCTTGGAAGCTTGGTAAAGCTACCCGAGGGGTTGTTAAGGTGGTGTTAGGCTGGCGATGTTTAATTGATTTCGAGTACGTTAGACGAAGAATGTCCAGGTGCTCAAATTCTTCTCGGATCTTGGATTCGGGTAATATTTGAGAATTCTGAGAATTTGTTTCAATCTGGATCTTGTGTCTTGCGAGTTTTTTGGTTCCACGAAGTCAGAGTTCTTAGATTTAAGATTCTTTGATAAGATCTTTCGATTTTTTGAAATCAAGGTATTTTTATTAAGATCCTTCGGTTTCTTAAATGTTGGATTTCTGCGATGAATAAAATTCTTCCATTCGTTAAACTTTAGTTTTGTTATTTAACCAGGCTATGTTCTGATTTTATATTTAGGATTTTTTTTATTTTAAGATCTTTCAATTTCGAATCTTTGATTTATTAAATACAGGATTATGGTATTATTTGTAGCAAAAACGATTAACAAGAAAAGGGCAAACGGATACAGGCGTGCTATATCAAAGATAACTCTTCCACTCTCCGGAGATTGTTCCTGAACGTGAACTTTTCAAACATAGAATCTTCTCGAACACGTCGTCGATTCATTAAACCGTAACCTTTCACCACAGAGGGCTTAGGGCCACAGCTAACCGTGGGAGGCACATTTACGTGTTACAGATTATTAAATGAATATTAGAAATAAAACATGGGTACAAAAAATTTATCAAACGTTTCGGACACTTATCGAGTGAACAGATTCACGTTACGTGTCACTTGACGTCGATAATACACGATAAACAAATTCACATAACGTAGCAACGTTGAATCACGCCGGAACGGCTAAAAATATTAGTCGCTCCATATTTTCTTTTCTTTTTCGAGAAGCAAACAAAAAATTTACGTAAAGTTTAACAAAATACACGTTGTTATTTTAATTTCACACCAAATCGAATTCCATCGGTCGGAAATTTTCAAATTTGATATTTCCTGTCAAAAGTATGAGATTATTCAGATGGAATTTTTGTTTCGCAAATGATTTGCATGATTTACATGATTTACAAACTGACGATGGATGACAGACGTGAACCAAAAAAGGGATTAGACCTTTCTTTAGCGACTCGTCGAAGCGAAGCACTGTTAAATAATTGCAGCATTTATGCGGGATATTAGTCTCGCCTTTTATTCATCTGCATTATTCAAAGCGCAATGTTGTAACCCCATTTCTATTCTGAATAATAGATATGACCGATCAGTGCTGCGAGGTACATTTTCAGTTGACTCGAAAAATGACTTTTCCTTTGGAACGAAACGATGCGTGTTTTTTTTTCAAACAAAATTGAAAATTGGAGAGGAAAGGGAAAACAATTTGCATCTCGAGAGAACGAACTATCAATTAGTATTTTTCTTGCCGAATTTTCCTCCGATCATTCTGTTCTTGGAATAAAATTTCCAAGCGAGCATCCGATCAGCTTGGCGAGAGATAAATGGCCGATCGATGTCCATATGATTAAATTATAATATTTTATTATTTATATAAATTTTGTCTGTTTTTAATTCTATAATTAAAAGGATATTCATTACGATCCACGCAGTTTTAATAACAAAATTAATATAAATTAATTCGTTCTCGAATTCACGATGCATGGAATACTACGATTTTGTTTATATTCATTGTTAAATTTTTCTTTTTACGAGTACCAAATATCACTCTGCGATTTAGACCAAAGAAACAGCACTTTCAAAAATATATCAAAAAATTCGCATTCGTATTCGATAAATAAAATATTGATATTAATTTAACGCAGGACAAACAAAATTTATGGAACCGCTTAGTATTTAATAAATTATACTATTGCGCAATTTATTTCCCACCAATCTGATGTTTTATGGTAACAAGAACGAATTTCGAATTTATAGTTCGATCTATGAATAACGTTTCCACGGAAAATACAAAAGGGCGTGCTTGAAATTTCGCATCCTGTGGTTAAGCTGAACAAAAATCGATCTTGCACAGCGTAGAATCTTTTGATTCTAAATGTGTCATAGTCGGTAATACGATCGTCGATTCTAATTAAAAATTAATCCCCCTTCTCTTCTACTTTACATCTTACGTCATCATGCATGATTAAACTTCACGATGAAACTCCCATATCTAGCATTCGCTTCCTAATTTTTTTATTATCTCAGCTTTTAATATCCGATCGCACCGTGACGTTGACATCGTAATTACTTAGAGTGAAATTTTCGGAATTCCTATACACCTCAAATGTTGTCAGAGGTTATTTCTATGCTCGTTCCACGATAATATATCTCTGATGACTTTTTATCATTCTCATTGCTTCGCGCTGTTTTCAATTATTAAATTAAAAATTCGTGCACGCGTTTGGCGATGCATTTGCTCGTGCAATCTCTTGCGGCAAGTTGGCAATAAAAAAAAAATTCCAGTACACGTGAATATTTGTCGATCTCCGACAGGTGTTAGTTTTTATAAATAAATTATGGTAAAAAGAAATGTAACAAAATGAACGATAAACCTTAGAGATAGAATAACTCTACGACTAATTTGATAACTTTCTACTATTTTTTGTACTATTTTTTATAAATAGGATAAGAATAAATTAGGACCGTAGGATCAGGTTTATAGAAATTTTACATACTCGTGTTTTCTGTTCTCGCAAATATTATTTGCCACCGATAAAAAATGTAGATATATTTATTAGCCTCGTAAATCTTATGACAGAACTTCCAGTTTCTTTGGAAAAATATTTTAAACGATATCCGAAAATGATTCACTGTATGTCTCGCGATATTCAACCTGGTTCCTTCATCAGAAGCATCACAGTTATAAAAAAAGTAACAAATTGCTGCATCGATGCTGATCTATTTTAACCTTCATTTTATTACAATCCTTTTATTTATCCGTACATGAAGAAACACGGTAGAAACATATGAAAAGTTATAAAATGACTGCATATTATACATTTCATACAGTGAAAACATCAAGGAATAATTCGTTCCCATTTAAACTTACATTACTATTCGTAACAACCGATAAATTCCAGTAAACCAATTAAACAACCCCAAACCAAACTGTTTCTACGTAAACTGCATCTTAAAGGTACAAATAAAAAAGAACAAGAATCAAAATATTATTAACCCATTGCACTCCATTGGCGCCATTATGGCGACGTGTGTAATCTTCTTCAGAAGTTAAGTTTTAACACTAAAATTACCAAAGCGGTCAAAATGACCACTTTTCTCATAAAAATTCTGTAAATTTATAACGATTCAGTTTGGCGAATTTTCCGTGATTTCCTGTGAAAAATATAAGCAAAGATTTGTTCCCCTTAATTTATGCATTTTTTGGAATACCTATCATTTTTATTTCTTTGAGTACAAATAGGTTTAATTTAATCGTCGGTAGGTTTACTGTTAAGCTAAATTTCATATTTATCGTCAATTCGCATATTTTTTTGTTTTAAAATACATCAAATGAACGAAATAAATAAAAATCGTAAACATCTGTAATATTCTTTTTTTTTCAAAACAACGCTTTAAGTTTTCACAACAATCCTCTGAAACTTAAAAAAGTTTACGAGTGCAAAGGGTAAAGAATCGTAAAATTAGTCAAATAAACGATTCGCTGATTGCTCCAGCGGTATATGTTTGAAAAAACGGCGCGAAACGTACTTTAGCCACCACCCAGTCGCCACTGTTACTTTCTAACTATTCTTCTAAACTCTCTGTTATATATATATATTTTTTTCATACTTTTTAATATGCCCAACGAAATGAGTCAACAACGGCCGCGTCATACTTCGACCGATCCACAAATCACGTGGCACGCAAGCTTTCCCAAGAAGTCACGGATTTATATTTGCAAAAATGTCGAGGCTGGCGGCCTAAGTTATGCGCATACGTAATACCGAAGTTATATCTACACGATTCTTTATTCCCGCACACTATCCGTCGCTTTACCTATTTTACATGCCGTCCTGTTTAATCCTCACGCACCGCTATACATTACGTAAGCAGAGGCGCGTACGTGGCCGCGCGCGCACGCACAATCCACCTCCTGCGTAAATACATGCAATTATACAAGGTATTCCGCAATGAAACCAACGAATTAATGCACTCGGGAAATTAATTTGAGTACAAAAAAGTTGTTTCAAAATCAATTCTAATGTCTTTAGCATCGGAAAATTCTTCGAACCTATTGGTACACGGTCTGTCTGAGTTTTAGAAGTACCTCGCGAGGTCCGAGATCTTCCACTTCCTATTTACGAAATACACGTGTGTATACACGTATTTCAGTATTAGAAGTTAACCCTTTGCACTCGAGAGGTGACTCTCACTCACCACTTGGATTAACCCAGCGACTCGAATCGAGTGTAATATAATTATTTTATTTCAACTTTTCGTGTATCTTTACATTCTACAAGACTTAATATTGAATCTTAAGCTCGATAACTTTGGTTCGTGCAATATTTTAAAAAGCACTCGTCAAAATCCATTCTCTGTTCGCAGGACAAGTATCGCAAAAATGTGTCTTTCAAGTGCAAAGGGTTAAAAATAAAAAATAGAAAATAAAAAATTGATAATTAAAAATTCGATATATACAAAGTACACTAACACTGTATTTCTTAAATCTGTGGAGAATATTTTAAGTAATCTGGCAGCTGACTCATGCTTCGATCGCTTACTCGAACCCTACTTTCTGGTCGGATGCAACAGAAAGGGCTATTCTTGGGCAAATCCTTTGAAATAATTTAATAAGAAACTGATAGTCGCGTTTAGACATCTCCACAGTGAATCTTCCATCGTTCTGGATAAATGAAACGATTCAAACTACTCGGTGAACTGGAACGCTACCCTCGGTCCTTTTTGTTCGTTCTCATTGTCATAACTGAGCTCGATGCACTATGGTAGGTGTTTCATAGGGGGCAATAGAAATTCTATTGAAGCTTCGATTGAAGAATTTCTCGAATATTACTGACCGAAGTGTTTGTAATACTCGCAATTATACAATCTCATTAAAAATAGATGTTAGTTATAGAGTAAACCCAGGCGAATCGGATCGAAATAAGAATTCAGTTGAAAGAAAGATTTTTGAGTTAAAAAAAATTGTTTATTATTAATTTTCGAATTAAATAAACGTTAATTACGAATTTATAACAGACAGTTAACTTTTTAAATTTTTACTCTTATTTTTTACTATCGAAAGAAACAGGTCTATCCTACATATAAAAAAAATGGAATTTTAATTGTAAAAGTGTATTCGTTTAGATAACAGATTTAATTAACAAACGTGGTTAGACAATCGACTTTTTCAAAAAACAATAAAATTCAGAAAAAAATACATCTGTGACACTGATATAATATTTCACATATTTTTACTTCCTATTTTTTAATTTCTAATTTTGTATGATCTTGCTCGCTATGATAATAAGTTATGATATTTTAAAGATTTTTTTATTCGTGTTTGTAAATATTAATATTGTATTCCGACTTTATACAGCTACGAATG
>SMSQ01021352.1:0-12465 GCA_019453375.1 Ctenoplectra terminalis | reverse complement strand
ATACTATAATACTGTATTATTATAATTTATAATAGTATAATACTATTATAATAGTATTAATAATTTTATACTTATAAAAGTACTATTAATACTTAATAAATATAGGGTAGGTCCGGGGTAGCTCGACTACTTTTTGGAAAGAAGTCATTTCATTATTGGTTTTTTACATTTTTGTAGTTTTGGGAAAATTTAGTTGTATACTGAATATTATAAATTAGTTATATTAAATTATTATAAGATACTAATATAAAATAATATATATTATAATAATATGATATATTATAGTATAATACTATAATACTATATTATTATAATTTATTACTAATATTATAGTATTATAAATTCATATGTATTCACTTGAATAAGTATAGAGTAAGTCCGGGGTAGTTTGACCAGTTTTTGGAGAAAAGTCATTGTATTCTAGGTTTTTTTTACATTTCTGTCGATTTAGGCAAATTAAGGCAACGCATAAATAATTTAGAATATATATAAATTATACTTCGCGAAATATTAAAATTATTTTTGTTTTAATCAGAAAGTACTAACATTGCAAATGGAGGATCTCACTGCGGCGACATTACAATTTGATTCCTAAGTCGAATTGTCGCCTCCACAGCGACAAACGAATAGAAGACGCCAATGCGAAGTTTCGTCGGCCATTTGTCTGTTTTCTATTTTATTTTCTGTCTAATTGTTTAGATATTCAATTTATAATCTCCTTCCGTACAGAAATTATCATCCGCCCGCCAAGAATCAGAGTCGAAAGAGTGCTCGTCCGCAAAGGGTTAAAAAATGGCGCCTATTGCTTCCAAGAGCTATGATATGATAAATTGAACGGAATACAATTCAGAATCACGTATGAAAATTTGATATTTCCTTTTTTTTATTTTTGTCGTTTCGAGAAAATTAAAACAATGTATAAGTAATTCAGAATATATATAAATCATACTTGGCGACATTTTAAAACAAATTTTTAAGGAGGTGGCATTTCGTCGATCATTTGTCTGTTTTCTATTTTATTTTCTGCCTAATTGTTTAGATATTTAATTTATAATCTCGTTCCATACAGAAATTATCATCCACCCGCCAAGAATCAGAGTCGAAAGAATGCTCGTCCGCAAAGGGTTAAAAAATGGCGCCTATTGCTTCCAAGAGCCATGATATGATAAATTGAACGGAACACAATTCAGAATCACGTATGAAAGTTTGATATTTGCGTGAATGGTTCGATCGAATGGTTTTTCGAATTTCACGTGACCGCGTTACACGTGATGTATCGGTCGTTGCTTCCGTAAATGCTCATTATTGAAGAATAATAGCATCATGTGGTTTCTCCTCTACAGTCGATATTGGTTGTCTGTGGGGATGCTTAGGAAACACCAAGGTTAGAGGAAATGAACTTTCGCAGGGACCAAAACGAAGGCAAAAATTTCTTGAGCATCTTGTTCCTTTTCGAGACACCATTGTTCTTCTGGTCGCGCTTAATGAGTACAGGCTATGCATGTGGTAAATGGGCGTTCGTTTGTGTCTCGTAGCTACTAAAAGACTTCTAGGGCGACGCAACCCCTGTGACACGGAAGTGATGTATCTCTGGAAATGCGTGCGCTTACTTATTACGTTACACATTTCAAAGTAGAAACAAACGAAATAAAATCTTTACTCGCGATAAAAATTTCATAGTTTTGTTGTAATTAACTTCTCATCGTTGTTAATATTATTAGTGTTTTTTTAATTTTAAACGGTTAGGAATTATTGAACGATTTAATTAAGGAAATTGTTAATTGTAAAATTATTTATGGATAAGATTATAGTAAAATAATCACGTACTAATTAAATATTATTATTAGTATGTTTGATTTTAATAGCTTAGGAATTATTGAGCAATTTTATTAACAAAATTGTTAACTCTAAAATAATTTATGGATAAGATTATAGTAAAATAATCACGTACTAATTAGATATTGTTATTATTAGTATTTTTGATTTTAATAGGTTAGGAATTATTGAGATATTTGATTAACAAAATTGTTGGTGATTTAATAATAATTATTACCGAAGATCGCAATAAAATAATCGCATACTAATTAGATATTGCAAGTATTATTAGTATTTTTGATTTTAAAAGGTTAGTTATTATTGGACAATTTAATTAACAAAATTATTAGCAATTGTAAAATAATTTATACCTAAAATCACAATAAAATGATCGCATACTAATTAAATATTGCAAATATTATTAGTATTTTTGATTTTACTAGGTTAGTAATTATTGGACAATATAATTAACAAAATTATTAGCAATTGTAAAATAATTTATACTTAAAATTGCAGTAAAATAATCGCATACTAATTAAATATTGCAAATATTATTAGTATTTTTTATTTTAATAGGTTAGTAATTATTGAGTAAGTTTATTAACAATATTGTTGGCGATTTGATAATAATTATGACCTAAAATTACAGTAAAATAATCGCATAGTAATTAAATATTGCAAATATTATTAGTATTTTTTATTTTAATAGGTTGGCAATTATTGATCAATTTAATTAACAAAATTATTAGCAATTGTAAAATAATTTGGATCTAAAGTCACAGTAAAATAATCGCATATTAATTAGATATTTTAGATATTAGTGGTACTTTTAATTTTAAAAGATTAGTAATTATTGCACAATTTAATTAACAAAATTATTAGCAATTGTAAAATAATTTATACCTAAAGTCACAGTAAAATACTCGCATACTAATTGGATATTGTCAGTATTATTACAATTTTTATTTTAAAAAGTTTTAATTATTGAACGATTTAAGTAACAAAATCATTAGTGATTATAAAATAACTATTGCCTAAAACCGCGGTAAAATGATCCCATACTAACAAGATATACAATTTAAAGCCGTTTATTTTATATTACTAAGAGTTAAAATTAATATAATAAAAAAACTCATTTTCTTCTGCTATAATAATTAATTTTCAAAACGCTTCATTTAATGTTTGTAACAGTTCTTGAAGCAACTCGTTTAACTTTTTATCATTTCTGAAGCAATTAACTTTCCCATCTTTTCCAATCTTTCACGATATAAAACAGGATATCTGAATTAATTCAGCGAAAGACAAATATCAATTACTTTTTAAACATAATTATTATAAAAGCATCGCGTCACAGGGTAAACGGATCGAAGCGAGCTGAATTTTGCAATGAATATTACTAAACCAATTTTATTATCATTTATTTTGATACGTTATCAACCGGTCGAGCTTGCCTGGAGAAATATAATAAACTCTTTGCATCGATGCTACTTTTCCATTTTATAACAATACCGTTGCAGTTTTAGATAACTAAATTTCCGTATAAATATTAAAAGGGTGAGCAAGTTAAAATTTTACACCAGGGATTCGCTTTGTCAGTTGGCTGTGGCCTGATAGGACACATATACGGGTGAATTGCAAACAGATACCTACAACGAACGTTCGTTTCAAAGGACGGCCTCTGCGTTTTCCGATAATGCAAGCGGTATACCTGTGAAAGGCAATTACTATCGAGAACAATTTCTTTTAAAGGGGATGCTTGGCCAGAATATTTTTCCTTTTTTTTTTTGCAATAAATAATCGATACTAAGCAAGAAATAGATTAGCTTTTAAAGTTACCCATATTACTATTTTGCTCTTGTTAATATAATTACTATCGAGAATAGTTTCTTTTAAGAGGAATGATTGGCCAGAATATTTTTCTCTTTTATTTGCAATAAATAATCGATAGTATGCAAAAAATAGATTAGCTTTTGAAGTTTTCCATATTACTATTTTTTCTTTTATTAATATAATTATTGTAAAGAATAATTTCTTTTAAAGAAAATGCTTGGCCAGAATATTTTCTCTTTTTTTTTGCAATAAATAAACGATACTAAGCAAGAAATAGATTAGCTTTTGAAGTTTTCCATATTACAATTTTTTCTTTTATTAATATAATTATTGTAAAGAATAATTTTTTTTAAAGAAAATGCTTGGCCAGAATATTTTCTCTTTTTTTTGCAATAAATAAACGATACTAAGCAAGAAATAGATTAGCTTTTGAAGTTTTCCATATTACTATTTTTTCTTTTATTAATATAATTACTGTAAAGAATAATTTCTTTTAAAGAGAATACTTAGCCAGAATATTTTCCCTTTTATTTGCAATAAAAAAATCGATACTAAGCAAGATTAGCTTTTAAAGTTAACCATATTACTGTTTTTCTCTTGCTAATATAATTATTATCCAGAACAGTTTCTTTTAAAAAGAATGTTTTGCCAGAATATTTTCCCTTTTTTTGTAATAAATAATCGATACTAAGCAAGAAATAGATTAGCTTTTAAAGTTAACCATATTACTGTTTTCCTGTGGCTAATATAATTACTATCGAGAACAGTTTCTTTTAACCCTCTGCACTCCACTGGCGTCGCTATGGCGACGCGTATAACTTTGTTCAGAGGTTAAGTTTTAAGTTAAATTTTGCATTTTCGTCAATTCAAATTTTCCTGTTTATTTTACAAACAAAGAAAATTAATCAAATAAATCAACAGTCGTAAAAATCAATCATTTTTTTTTTTTAACAAAAAAAAACTTTAACTTTTTAGATTAGTCCTGTGAAACTTAAAAAAGTTTAGGAGTGCAAATGGTTAAAGGAGATGCTTGGCCAGAATATTTTCTCCTTTTTTTATAATAAATAATGGATACTAAGCACGAAATAGATTAGGTTTTAAAATTGCTCCCATTACTATTTTTCCTCTTGATAATATAATTACTATCGAAAACAATTTCTTTTAAATAGAATACTTGGTCAGAATATTTTTTTTCTTTTTTGCAATAAATAATCGATATTAACGAAGAAATAGATTAGCTTTTAAAGTTAACCATATTACTATTTTTCTTTTGCTAATATAATTATTATCCAGAACAATTTCTTTTAAAGAAAATGCTTGGCCAGAATATTTTTTCTTTTTTTTTTGCAATAAATAAACGATATTAACCAAGAAATAGATTAGCTTTTGAAATTTCCCACATTACTATTTTTCCTCTTGCTAATATTCACCAGAGATATAATTATAGCGAACGTAATTTCAAATTGATATGCATAAACACATGCATCCTTCCGATGAACACATACTATTTTTAATCAGCCTTTTATTCCCTTGACCGAGATAGCTTAAATATATTGGAACTTTTCTGGAGCAAATAATTCAAATGAAAGATTGTATCTCAATTAATATAAGCGAATAAACGAAATCGGATTTTACCAACTTCAGGAAAATTGCTTTTCGGTGTTTCTGTTATGCTGTTTCTGCTTATGTGTTCCTCATCTATTTATAGTTGCTTGTTTTGTACACACAATTCAACTGTGTAAAAAAAAAAAAAAAAAGAAACTTCCAAATCGAGATAGAGTAGAAAACAAACATTATTCTGTACGTAAAAACATTCTTTCCAGCTTATCCGACTAATCATACTTAAATATATCTGAGCGCACGCTTGAGTATGGCTATTCTTCAATTCGTTCCCTCTGTGATTTTACCTTGCTTGTGTTTCAAGTATACTCCTGTTTTATGTGGTGTTATTAACAATAAATCATCTGTTTGCATGATCCTTAAGAGTGTAAGATTCAATCTAAATACATGAATATTTTTCAAACTGCCAGAGCATGTATATTAGCGTGGCTCATGAAACAAGATTTATCGGCTGCAAGATTGAAAATTAACTTGTAGACAAATATGTTGGCTGTTTTTAATAGTATATCAACGCTGGATATTTATTTATGAAACGACCGAGAAATTAACATTAGAACAACCGGCGATTAAAGTATACCTACTTCAATCAAAACGTTTCAAATTAATAACTACTTGAAAAAAAATGTTTGCTGTTTTTAATAGTATATCAACGCTGGATATTTATTTATGAAACGATCGAGAAATTAACATTAGAACAACAGGCGATTAAAGTATACGTATTTCAACCAAAACGTTTCAAATTAATAACTATTTGAAAAAAAATGTTTGCTGTTTTTAATAGTATATCAACGCTGGATATTTATATATGAAACGACCGAGAAATTAACATTAGAACAACCGGCGATTAATGTATACCTATTTCGACGAAAACATTTCAAATTAATGACTATTTGAAAAAAATATGAAATGCGAGGAAAATACATCTGTATTCATACTTGTTGCAGAGAAACATAATAAATTCTTAAGAATGCATCAATTTAAAATTATAGAATTTACGCGAGAAATTGCAAATTAGTCGTTTTGATGACTTCGGTAGTTCTAGTGTTAATAACGTCCGCAAACTTTTTTTTTTGTTAAAAATAGAGATTAATATTGGCCGGTCTCTCCCGGTGGTGGAACTACCCTGGACTTACCCAATATTTATTAAAGTAAATACATATGGATTTATAATGCTATAATATTAGTATTATAATCCTATACTATTATAGTACTACAATATTATAATTTATAACACTAATATTATAGTATTATAATAGTATTAAGTATTATAAAAATATTAACAATATTATAATAGTATTATAATATTATAGTATTATAAAACTAATTTATAATATTCAATATACAATTAAAAACAGCTAAAAACCAGAACATTTTATAGCTTACACGAGAGTCACCTCATCCACAATGCCATCTCACCTTGAATTACCCAAACAAATTTCTAAATTACTTTATTAGAATATTTCACTTACATATTCTAAATTACTTATACAGTGCTTTAATCTTCCCAAAATGACAAAAATATAAAAAACCAACAATGCAATGGCTTTTTTTCAAAAAGTGGTCAAACTACCCCGGACTTACACTATATATGTCAAAGTAAATACATATGGATTTATAATACTATAATTTTAGTATTATAATGATATAGTTTGTATTATAAATTCTATACTATTATAATACTATAATACTATAATACTATAATACTATAATACTATAATGCTATAATGCTATAATGCTATAATACTGTAATACTATAATTTATAATGCTAATATTATTGTATTATAATAATATTAAGTATCATAAAAGTATTAACAATATTATAGTATTATAAAACTAATTTATAATATTCAGTATACAATTAAAAACAGCTAAAAACCGAACATTCTATAGCTTACGCGAGAGTCATCTCATCCGCAAGGCCATTTCACCCTGAAGTACCATAACAAATTTTAAAAATTTGTTTTACTATGTCGCGAAGTATGATTTATATATATTCTAAATTACTTATGCGTTGCTTTAATTTTCCCCAAACGACAAAAATATAAAAAACCAAACAATGCAATAGCTTCTTTCCAAAAAGTGGTCCAACTACCCCCTACTTACCCTACAATTACAACGTTCTGCCAATGTATTAACGATCACCAGGATTTCGTATTTCGAGCGAAACATATTTTTCAAGAACGAGTAAAGCAATGGAGAAAGTAGGCGTGACAGTAAGCAGGCATCGAACAAAACTAATCTGGGGCAAATTGCACCCTTGACCTAGCCACGCTAATTCACGTATCCCGTGAAGCTGAGCTATATGAACGAGTCGGTGAGTTTCGGTTGATGGGGCCAGTTGTTCGAGTGCGCGAGTACATGCTTATGCCTGGCATCGTTATTTCGTGAAAAGGAGAATCGATGTCGTGCAACAGGAACGAAACACGCGAGCCACGTTCAACTGCTGATCGGACACGTTGTGCTGGCGAAAAAAATTTTCGAATTTTTGCCCGAGTTTATTGATGAAAGGGTCAAACAAATTTGTACCTGGCATTCTCGATAAGAGTTCTATTGATTTTATATACTCCTTTTCTACCTTTGAATCGGCACAATGAAACGGTATCAATTGTGAAATGAAAAATTGTTCGCTCCGCTCGGAGCCGCGGGATTTAATTTTTCGAACAGGTGTTACAGAATTTCGATTATTTTTAGGGATGTTGTAGGAATAGTGGTGTGTATTTGAAATGCTTTTTACAGTGGTTGATTTAAACTCTGTAACTCTCTCTGTAACTCTCTAATTCTAATTCTAATTCTCTCTAAAACTATGTTTTCTCGGCTGTTTTATATTATTTTCCGGATAAAGGCCGAACCAATTGGAAACGAGGTTCCATCGTATTGGTGCGGCCGAAAATTTAACCCTCTATGGGACCGTGTGACTTAAAAGTTTGTAACTGATGTATCTATATTTTAAAAAATTAATTTCGTTTAGTTATCGCTGCACTATTAAATTTGATTACTGTATTACTGACGTATCTATATTTGAAAAAATTAATTTTGTTTAGTTATCGCTGCACTATTAAATTTGATTACTGTATTACTGACGCATCTATATTTTTAAAAATTAATTTTGTTTAGTTATCGCTGCAATATTAAATTTGATTACTGTATTACTGATGCATCTATATTTTTAAAAATTAATTTTGTTTAGTTATCACTGCACTATTAAATTTGATTACTGTATTACTGACGTATCTATAGTTGAAAAAATTAATTTTGTTTAGTTATCACTGGACTATTAAATTTGATTACTGTATTACTGACGCATCTATATTTTAAAAAATTAATTTTGTTTAGTTATCGCTGCAATATTAAATTTGATTACTGTATTACTGATGCATCTATATTTTTAAAAATTAATTTTGTTTAGTTATCACTGAACTATTAAATTTGATTACTGTATTAGTGTAGTGACACCACGATCCATTTACATGTAATTATTAGTTAAAATATTTTCAAATCAAAGTGAAAAACTGTAATCAACCGTAATTTTTTCTCAAATAAGCAGACAAAATTCGTGCTATAGGGGATTAAAACCTAAGTTTTATGAGGTCTTTCTCTCTCTCACACACCAAGACAATCTCTACCTACAGTAAAGTTGCAATGGAATAGTATTTCCTCTATCCTATTATTATCTATTTATTTATTTATTTAAAGTCGCAATCATTTCTAAGAGTTATTCCAGATCGTTCGTTGTATTCAATTAATTAAGATTAAATGGTTGCATTGGTATTCAGATCTTTAAACTATTATTGTTATTTGGATATGTTATATCTGATATGTTTTGATTTACTTTTTTGTCAAAACATATTTATTATAATATATTTATTTTTACCAGAATATAAAGTCACTTATTCATTGTGCCAATAAATATGATTTGTTGCAGAACGAGTGAATTAATTTAGCGATATAAAATATATATGTAGGTAACGATATTAACGTGTTCAAAGCGCGTCTACAAGAGAAGTGTATAACGGTAAGCGATCAGGCGAAAAGTCTTTTTGAACAATAATAAGTTTGAAGCACCTTTTTGAAACTTCCGACGCGGATCGTTCTCGTTAATTTTTTGGATTTATTTATTTTTTATTTTAGTCTTAATACTTTAGAAATTTTAATTGTTACATTTGTAGCAATGTGTTCTTGATTCAAAAAATTGTTGGGGTGTATAAAAATTATGATTAATTATAGGAGACAAGTTTAGAGTATTGTAATTAAATTAACTTTGGTATACTAGTTTTTAGTGCACGAGGACGATCATTATCGTTTATATTGGAAAAACTTACGAATTTATTTTAAAACATATAAAAATGGTAATATATCACTGTTCTATGAAATATAATCTAATAATTATTAAAAATGATAAAAAATTGTAACATACTGGAATTTAAATTTATTAATATTAATTAATTATTAATATTAATTTCAAGCAACTTAATAGTCAAAATTAAAAATTAAATTCTGTATTGTATTTTGTACGATCTTACAATTATTCCTAAAATATTATTTTAATAAATATATGGAAATATTAATTTTTTAATTTATTTTAGTTTCTATTAGAATTTTATTATCATTTAATTAATTTTCAAAATTATTTTATCACCTAACCGATACAGATATAATTATAATAATTAATTTAAATGAGATTTGTAACATATCTTGAAAAAATTCAACTTTTGGTAATTATACACAATATTACTAATGATTATTTCTTTTTATATACTGTTTTTTTACTTTCACTCTTGCATTTATTTTACTTGTTCAAACTGTCCTTTGATACACGACGATTATTGGTACAATAAATATATTATAATTAAGTAATTACACATTGCATCCGTAATTATTGATACTTTCATATTAATGTTTGGAAACGAATTGCATTATGAATTATAAATTATGATAAAGATTATACGTCACATAAATCCTTAATTTTATATACAGCAGTCAACTTCGAAATATATTGTTTCAATATTCCGATTGTCATTCAGTATACCTTTACCAATCAAACGTTGAAATAAATGTAACCTCAATTGTAATGTATTTTCTTCCGAAAATAATATAATAGATAAAAATTTAGCAATGATTATTTATAAACGTGTATAAAAGGAGGTAATTAACACTAAACTTATAATTAAAGTAGACCTATTTGTACCCAAAGAAATAAAAATAATAGGTATCCTAAAAAAAAAGTAATGTAAGGAGAACAAATCTTTACTTATATTTTTTACAGAAAATCAGGAAATATTCGCCAATCTGAATCGTTGTAAATTTATAGAATTGCTAGGAAAAATTATAAGCCTATCATTTTGACCTCTTTGGTAATTTTAGTGTTAAAATATCCAGTAAAACCTCATTTATCCGGACTACAAAATATGATATTCATGGTGCCTTATCGAAGCAACTGTTAGTGAGTGTATTAATATCTCAAAATAAAACAAAGTGTTGAAACTCAGTTTATTTGTTCTGTACGAATAACAATTAATTAGTTTATTCGATGTCACTTTTGTTCAACACTTGCCAACAGTTGCTTCGATACATTCTGAGTTGTTCGTTAATTTTGATTAAAAATTCATAATTACGTAACATTGATTTGGTAGATAATTTAAAATTTATTTATACGTATTATATAGAGTAAGTCCGGAATAGTTCGTTCACCGGAAAAGACCGGCCAGTATTAATATCTCAAAATAAAACAAAGTGTTGAAACTCAGTTTATTTGTTCTGTACGAATAACAATTAATTAGTTTATTCGATGTCACTTTTGTGCAACACTTGCCAACAGTTCCTTCGATACATTCTGAGTTGTTCGTTAAGGCACAAGCGCGGTGTAAAGTCAACACTCCCGCTGGCGACAAGCCGTCTTACTTGCTCTGTCATAAATCAGTGTTTTTCGTTAATAACTCGTTAACAAAGCTAAATTTGACACTTCGACAGAGAAAAAGGTTGCTTAAAATCATCTCAGGAATAATCCCTTAAACGAATTTACAGACCTTTTGGGACACCTGTTTATACGTTTAAAAATTAAGTAATCATCTGATAAATATTATTTTATACAATTATTTATATTTTTATTTACACATGATCTGCTATAGTTTATTAAACAATATATGTAAAATTTTGCTATGTATACTTTCGTTATATCAACAAAAATTGTATCGATTAGTATACCAAGAGCCCTTTCAATTCTGAGAGCACCGTAGTAAAAGGATTAAATCCTTTTAAAAAGATTTCTATTGCACACTCGATGCAAGAAAGTTTGTTAATATTTTATTTTGTTATGTTACTCGCATAATAAGGTTAGCAATTTACTACCGTATTAAATATGCAAGAAATATTATTTTATCGTATAATATTTTTATTCCATCTTTCAAGTTTGTGATTGAATTTTTAAACAAATTTTCTTATTTTTAAAACACTCGTATTACTTCAACTTCATTTCTATTTTCTTACTTAATTATGAAACGTGAATGATAAATCGTGTTTCATTAAATCGTTAATTTTCAATGAAACACACACATGTATGTTTCTAATTATGGATTTTATATATTAAAATCGTAATAGCTATTTATTCACATGCTACTGCATTGTATCGGAAATGAGCAAAACCCACAAATAGAAACTGAAACTCTGGATTAAACGTTAATTTAGATTCGTTACAGATCTATGTACAGATCAATTATTATAAACTACAAACGTACACGTATCATTGTAATACTGCTTAAATTAATAAATTCCACGTACAGTAAAAACCTGTTTATCCGAATGAATCGCAATCGGATCTAATCCGGATATTCCGAAACATTAGTTAACTATATAAATAACACGGTTTTTATATATTTTGTTCTATTTATTACATATTTTATATCATTTATACAATATTTTAATTAAAATGGTATACAAAAATGTGTGAGCTTCTTTTTGTCAGCTTTGACAGACGTTTATGTACGACTCGATCTCGTGTGAAAATGTAACCGAGTAAAGATGATAGAAGAAAATAGCTTATACGTTTACGTAAACGTATATTTCGTATTTTAACTAATTAGTGAAACATTAATTTATTAAGAAAAAATTCTTGCCCACAAACATAAGAATTTTTACTTCTACAGTGTGACAAATACATATTCAGGGTGTCTCAAAAGGTCTGTAAGTCCCTTTAACTCTTTCGT
>SMSQ01021350.1:0-12835 GCA_019453375.1 Ctenoplectra terminalis | reverse complement strand
CTTTCACTATATCCATAAACCAATTTATTAAATATCCACGATGGACAAATTGTGAAGATCTGAGGAAAATAAAAATAAAAGTAAAAATAGATAAATAAAAGAATAATTGAGAGTATAATTGAGGGATTGAAATGATAAACTGTGTAACAGCTAAGAAAAAAATATAAAATGTTTTTTGGTTGGAGAAGGATTCGAATCCTATGCGGAATAGGGTGGGAAGAATTATGAGTGTCGGGATAATTTATTTTAGCAGTTAGGGCTACCCCAAGATAGAGCTAAAATCGTAAATTCCAACTTCGATGAATAATATACTAAAAGCTTGCTCGTATCGATTCTTGAAAATTCAAATTTCGCCAGTTTTGAGTTCTTAATAAATAACAGAATCCTTTGACTTTTTTTATATCCCAGTTCCAATTGCGATTCAGCACTCAAAAAGTTAGTCTCACTTAAATCTGTTAACTTAAACATAAAGACGTAGAATTTATATTTCTAAAAGCAGGAGGTAACAAAATTCTTAATGATTAACAACTATAATAGTAATATAATATAATGTAATAAAAATATAATATAATAAAATAACTAATATAATAAACAACTTAATAGTTAAAAAAATTCCTAATCGATTTCGACTTTAAACTGTAAAATTAAAGCACTATGAATGAAACAACCCGATAATTAAACTTTAAAATTATTCTATTTTCGATTACGACTCTTTCACAATGCATCAGCAAAATTAAAAAATAAACAAAAAAAATCCTACCATTCCTAACATTCTTAAAATTTATAAAAAAACAAGATTCAAAGTTTAATTGCATCAAAACGATTCCCAAAATCACCTGCAACCGAAGATCACGCAGAACGTATCCCTTCCGCGTCTTCGTTCATCGTTCATCGTTTATTCGACGAAGCTAGGCGATAAAATCTGAAAGAAAACTTGGCCGGAATCGCGTTCACCTAAACTTTCTTATTCCCCGCTCCACGGTGGGATTCAAAGTTCGCGCAGCCCTTTTAAAAATATCCATAATGTATGCTCCGATGTATAATCCCCGTGTTGCGCTAGGGGTCCTCGCAAAAATCTAGCGACTCGGCCGTGGCACCGACACCGGCTCAGACGTTATAATCCTTATCTCTCTCTCTCGAGTTTGCACAAGCCGTTCTTAGCATTCGTTTCCGTTTACGACGCGAAACAGGCTCCTATGTTCACGGTTGCAGCCGGGGAAGGAGTAATTTAACGTTGCAATCGCTGGAGCCGTCTTTATGTCTTTCAGAATTGGTGGAGTTGCCGGTGTATTTGTGGAAGTTGTTGGAACTAGAGATAAACTTGCTAGAATCGCTGCAGTCGTCGCTGTACTTTATGAAATTAATGAAATCCCTGATGCGTTCGTTGGAATTAGTGCAGGCGCCGTTATATTTTGTAGAATCGGTGGTACTGGTCTTACTGCGCTCTTAAAAACCGATATAAGCGTCAACGTATTTCTGAAAATCAGTGCTGGCGACATTGAACTCGTTAGGATAGATACTAGCGGCATTGTATTCTCTATAATCGGTGGTACTGGTGATATGTAAGCATTATCATGCTCTCAAGAATCGATACAAGCGTCACCATATTTCTGAAAATCGGAGTTGGCGACATTGAACTCCCTAAGATAGATACTAGCGTCATTATATTTTCTAAAATCGATGATACTGGTGTTGTGCTCTTAAAAACCGATATAAGCGTCACCATATTTCTGAAAATCGGAGTTGGCGACATTGAACTCCCTAAGATAGATACTAGCGTCATTATATTCTCTAAAATCGGTGATACTGGTGTTATCATGCTCTCAAGAATCGATACAAGCGTCACCATATTTCTGAAAATTGAAGTTGGCGACATTGAACTTCCTAAGATAGATACTAGCGTCATTATATTCTCTAAACTCGGTGATACTGCTGTTATCATGGTGTCAAGAATCGATACAAGCGTAGCTATATTTCTGAAAATTAGTGTTGGAACCACCATACTGCCTAGATTAAATACTACTGGAGGAATGGCAAATAGGATTTGATCTACGTACCAAAATATCCTGAAATTTATTGTAATCTTTTCTATCCTATGTATAGAATATATAAATACAGAATTCGAAGGTGATTTTTGCATACGCGCGTGTCTCATAAAAAATTTTTTCCGTGCCAATCTTGGCACGCGTGTCACTTATTTGCCATTAATAATTAATACCATTATAGCTCCTAGATTAGATGATAGTATTCCATCGTACTCTCTAGAATTTATGCGAGAATCATTATATTCCCTAAAATCGGTACAAGCGCCACCATATTCCCTATAATCGACCGTGCACTGCTTTATTCCCTAGAATCGCTACTAGCGCTATCGTACACGGTAAAATTGGAGTTACCATCACCATATACACCTTAGAATCGACGGTAAAGTTATAATAATTCTATAAAATCAGCGCAACCGTGTCTGTGCTCTTTAGAATTGGTAAAACCACCATTGTGTTCACTAGAATTGGTGCAGGCGCCGCAGTATTCATCAGAATCGCGAACGTTCTCGCCGAAGTTCCGCGAACCAGAAAAAGGAACCGTCTCGGATTGCTTTTCAGGGCGACGCGGGCCGCGATTAAACTTTCATGGCCTTGAAATCGTGCCGTGGCGATTTCAAGAATGCATAGGCTAATCAAAAAGCCCGCTCTTGCGGAGAGGTGGTCATGGGGGTTGAAAGGAGACGCAAGAATGGATACGGTGGAGTGGTATGGGTCGACTGGTTCGATTTTAGCTCGGCTTTATGGGTAGATAATTTAGTTCGTAAAAAAAACTGCGTTTATAGAGAAAAGAAAAGAAAAGTGGGGAAAACACTTTCCTGCTATTCGTTATTACAGGACAACAAATAATAATTACGGAGTGGTTCGTTCAGTTTTTAATAGCATTTGTCTATCAAACCTTCAAACTTGTAGCATTAAAAAATAAATAAATAGTAAAGCATATTTTATCGAGAATAAAGTTACAGGTAATTTCAGAATCAGAACAGTATTAAAAGATTTCTTAACAAATTAATTTTTAACAGGTGTATGGATTTGTAAAAACCTAATTTAATATTAGAACTACCAGAATGGTCAAAATAACCAATTCGTAATTTCTTATAGAAATTTTATCAATTTTCTGTCGCATATTTTTGGAAATTTTCTGTGACTCTTTGTTAAAAACATGTATAAAGGTTTGTCACCATTTTATTATGCATTCTTTTTATATACATTTCATTTCAATTTTTATAGTACAAAAAAAAAATATACTTTATTATTAATTATACTATAATAATTAATAAAACTAAACTAAACTTTTATTTTATTTACCTACTACTGTATTATTATATTTTATTGATATACTATTATATTAATACCAATCAAACTATTTACAGCAATCATTCGTTCCTAAATTAAACGAAATAAAAAGCTATAACCAACTGTAATTTTTTTTCTGTCACAAGACACAACAGTCTGTAAATTCTTCATATAAATAATTAAAAGTTTTACCTGTACAATTTATAAACAAAATAAAAATGTCTGCGAAACAGGCTTAGCATTAAAATTCCAATTATCCTCGAAAATGAGTACAATGAATAATCACGAAAACAAAGGAAAACTTAACAGCCCATGAAAGATCACAAGAAGCTGCTATCCAGGACACTCTTACCAACCATCTTCCGCGTAGCCTCCGGTAAACGTCGCGCGCATCCGAATTTAATAGCGAGTCGCGCGAAGGAGGGTCGAAGCTATGCATAGCGGATTATTTCGGCGGCTCCTTTGAAACGCTCGCTATCGGGACAGAAGCAGGACCTCGGATGGGAGAAGAATTCTTCTCTTTCCCCCGAGGGAGACCCGTGGCGTCCTCCTCGATGCTAGTTTTCCCATCTAATGAATATTTACGCAGCGACGCGTAAGAAATTTGCCCAAGAAATTCTGTTGCGTCGCTGTAAGCTTAATCTTCCTAGGGCCGTCCGTCCATCAAGCTTTTCAGACGCACATTAGACGCATATTAGACGCATATTAGACGCATATTAGCCGTATATCAGATGTGCTAAAGACGATTAGACACTTGGAACATATATATTAGGTTGTCCCAAAAGTTTCGTTCGTTGTATTAACCATTTGCGCTGGAAAGACGTGCCACGCACGTCGAGACTTTGTATTTCGAAGTCGCGAACGACGTGTTATACACGTCGGTAGATAGTTGTTGCGGAAAAAAAAATAACGTGCGCGGGACACGTCGACTGTGATTGTTTGACGATGTACAGTTAAATACACCATACTGCACAAGATTATTAATAAATGAAATTAAAGTATTGTTTTGGTACGCGCAACTGTGAATTAGCTGCCAGCGCAAGTGGTTGACCCTTTGACTGCGGTGCGTTCTCGGAAGAATCCGTCTATACGGACGGCGCGTTATTTGCACGTCAGTCGCTGCGACTGAGGTCGTCCACTGTCTACTGACTAAAAGAGTACCCGGAGATTTAGTACCATTCTTAGGGTTTAGATACTGAAACAACTGATTAAAAATACTGAAACAAACACCGATACTTCGTTGCCATGCTATTTAACTTGTTATATTTCATGTTAAATCAATCGATAAAACAGTAAAGATGTTACAGTAAAAAAATGCAGAGGACGTATATTTACGGCTTTCGTATATATTGATGGATACGCGAGGGCGTATATTTACGGCTTTCGTATATATTGATAGACTTGTGAAAGCGTATGCAGGGTATCCCAGAAAGGCTGTAAGTCCCTTTAAAGGGTTGTTCTTGTGGTGATTCTAAACAAGTTTTTCCTTTGCGAAAATGTCAAATTCGGCTTTGTCAAAGAGTTATTGACGAAAAACACTGACCAATCACGGAGCGAGAAAGGCGATCAGCTGTTAGCGGGAGCGGTGGCTCCGCGCAGAGCTTGTGCTTTAACGAGCAACTTTGAATGTATCGGAGCAATTGTTGGCGACTGTGGAAACTCAATTTGCTTGTTTCGACACGAATAATAATTAATTGGTTCATTCGATACACCTTTTGTTCAACACTCGCCGAGCGATGTACCCACTTGAATTAACATGGGCCATATTTAGTATTGTTAACAATAGAAGTACCGAGGTGGTCAAAATGACTTGTTGGTAATTTTTCGTATAAATTCTATGAATTAAAAAATGGTGTACTTTCAGAAATTTTCATACATATCCATTTTCTTGCGATTTCTTTTAGTATTCATTTACGTCAGTAACAGCAATTCACTGGCTTAACACTTTGTCAAATGCAAAATATTGAAATATTATACATAATTTATATTTGCTAATTCTCAATCTTACAAACTGAAATTGCAGTTAACACTAGAACTACCGGCGATTAAAGTAGAGTTGTTTGTACCAAAGAAATCAAAATGATAGGTATTTCGAAAAATACCTATAATAAGGATAACAATTCTTTATGCATATTTTTTACAAAAAATTCTGGAAAATCCTCAAAAATTCATTATTGTAAATTTCTAAAATTTCTACAAGAAATTATGAACAAATCATTCTGACTTGTTCGGTAGTTCTAGTGTTAATGTTAAGACAAAACTTTATCAGAAATACAGTCTGTTTTTATTGTACTTGAACCATAATCTAAGCCACGAGTGCGACTCGTGATTGTAAGGCAAAGGGTTAAAAGTTTAACGATGCACCTAAACTAAATCCCTATCATTTTCCGAACAATTCTCATTCCAAAATCTCTACCTCGTCTTCAAAAGAGCCGAAAAATACCAATTTCGTGAGTACACACAGGAGATAACTTAATACATTGGTAATTGTAACCGTGGCAAGTAGGGCGTGCGTGTGCATTTAAATTCGCAAATTAATCCAAAAGTCGAGCGTCTCCGCAAACACGAGACATTCGACATCGGGTTACCCGATGTTTGCGCTTCATGGCGGCGGAAAGACGCGGAAATCGGCGGAGCTACGCGAGACTTGACTCCTTGCGACTCCGCGATTACCAATTTAAGGGCCGGTTCATCCTCTATGGATTCGTTCTCTCGTTTCTCGGTTTAACACTAACTATCGACGTGCAAATTCTCGTGAAACTCGCGCGTGTTACACACCGCAGCGACGAGGATAATTTCGCTGGTGAAACGCCGCTTACCACTTTCTGCGGTTCTACCGCTTCGAACTGTCGCTGGATTACGCTCGAAGATGTAACGAACGGAAATTCGAAATGGACGAAGAGGAATGTGGGCTCAAGACGCGGAAAGTTGTTACGAGGTGTACGAAAGGACTTTTGGGGGTTTCGGTGGTAACTTGGAGATCGGTTTTAAGGTTCTAAAATTTATTTAAAATTCAGAGTTTGTATATTCCATTGTTCACGTCGGAGAACCATCGCTGCTTTCGTAAAATTCATATTTCAAATAATTATGAATCAACTGTACTTTTGTTATTAATATTTTATGAATCATCATTGATTTTCATGAATTTCGTATTCCGAAAATCATCAATCCATTATACAAATTCCTTACTTACATTGAAAAAATTCACCACTACTTTTATAAAATTTAAATTCTGAAAATCATCAATCTTCAGATACGGTTCATCATCCATATTTAAAGATCCATCAAAGTTTTCATAAAATTTGAATAATACAATGAAAATCATCAATTGAAATACACGTTCCATCATCCATATTTAAAGAATCGCTACAATTTTCGTAATTTTCGTAAAACTCATATTCCAAAGATCATTGATCTAAATGTACGTTCCATCATCCATAATTAAAGAGCCATCACAGCTTCCGTAAAATTAGAATTTCAAAGATCGCCAATCCACCATATACATATATTCCATTATTTGCATTGAAACAATCACCACTGCTTTCACAAAATTAAAACTCCAAAAATTATCAATTTAAATACACATTCCATTATCCATATTTGGAGAATCACCACAATTTTCCTAAAGCTCACATTCTTTCGTAATCATCCATCACCCATAATTAAAGAGCAAGCAAGTCTTCCGTAAAATTAGAATTCCAAAGATCACCAATCCACCATATACATGCCATGTACATTCCATTATTCGCATTGAAACAACCAATACCCCTTTCGTAGAATAAAAAATCCAAAAAACCCTTCATCCACGCACACACGTACCATCGTCATCCCCATTAACATCCCAGCCAGTCTTCCCCTTTACCCCGTGACGTTCGCTGCGACACGCAGCCACCGAGATCAGGAAGTCGCGTCAAGTTTGCTAATGGGATTTACATCTTGATTCGCCTCGTCAGCCAACCATTGCGATCCGTGTTTCATCCGCGAGAGTAACTACGTCTGCCAAGCAGCCGTTTGACAGACCAAATAACAATAATTACCGCGGCAAGTCCTGCAGGCGACTCGTTGTTCGAGGTAGAGCTCGAAATCGTTGTTCGTCACGCACGAGCGTTGCCAATCGGCTAACTTTCCTCCACCTTTTCGTCGCTCGACGGTGTGGCGTGTCTTCGATTTCACGTCGAAGAAGACGTTAATTAATTCCAGCTCCCGTTCCGTCTCGCGAACTGTTTTCGAGAAAATGGAAAAGGGGTGAGAGCCAGAGGGTGGCGCGAGACTCGTCTGTCTCGGAGAAAGTATAATATCTGTCGGCGCCTACTCGTTTCGTCTGGTTCGGAAGGGAGTTTTCTCCCTCTTCGCAACCGATTCGCTCTCCAGAGTTTACTTTCTTACATGTCCTCGAGACGTTAATCGTCACTCTATTAAACTGTTCGAGCAGCGAGCTCGAGGTGCGCTTTTCGAGACGAACTGGTATTGGGAGTACGATAATTCCGCGTTTCTTGGATGATGCTTTGCGTTGGATAACTTGGAGAATTGTTTTTGGTAGCATTGTATCGTATGATAGGATTAACTCTTTCGCTATGATATTGGAATTAAAAGTTTTTCTTTTTGGTACACGGCAGAGGCGAGACTCGTGCATAGACAATGTGAAACTGTAGCACCCCTGGTTATTTTCCTATATATTAAAATAAAACAGTTAAGCAGTTAAAATAAAAATAAAACTTCTCATCTGACAAAGTTTAGGTATCGCCTTCTACCTCTCGGTAAAACGTCTTCGAAAGACTCAAATGAATTTAACCAGCATACCTGAAAAGGTCAACTGTAATATGTTTTTAGAGTATAAGAATCGTCGGCCGCTAATTTTTCCAGTTAGCGCGAAGTGTAAATTTAGAAAGGAAGGTCTAGGAGGGAAGGTCTAGAAAGGACATAGGTCCTGGTTTAACACTAAACCTACCGACGATTAAACTAGACCTGTTTGTATCTAAAGAAATAAAAATGGTAGGTATATATAGGTATTCTAAGAAATACATAACGCAAGAGGAACAAATTTTTACCTATATTTTTCACGGAAAATCACGAAAAATTCTGCAAACTGAATCGTTGTAAATTTATAGAATTTCTACGAGAAATTACAAGCCGGTCATTTTGACCGCTTTGGTAGTTTTAGTGTTAATTCTTGTCTTCTCAAATATATACCACCCTTTCAAAAAGACTACCTTTTTAAATATCCCTCAACATATATAAATATATTTATTAATTTATTCCCATCTGCTTGTAACATTTAATTTTATCATCAACTCTAAACAATTTTATTTTGTATAAAAAATAATGAGAATCCATGTCGTAGCACTTAGAAGTGTAACGGGGCGCTGTCTATCGCGCAGTTCTAATGTTGTTTACATGAAACATATTTTTTCATGCTTCATTTTATTTTGATGTTCACCATAATTTTCATATTTTATCCGAACACGTATTCACCGTATTTACAGTGTACATGTACGTTTCAAACGTTGCAGCACCCTCGTAGTTTCAAGTCACGAGCCGCCATTGGTACACAGATGGACACAGTGTTTTTTATTAATACAGAGCAACGATAGGCGTAAAAAAGATAATTTTTATAACGATTTATAATAATTATAACACTTATGGGTGAAAATAAAAATGATTCTCTGCAACGGAAAATGCACACGTATGTTTTCCACGAATAATAATTTAAATAGGGATTTTCTGGTGGAAAGGTTAAGCAGAAATTTTTTTTTTAACGTTGCGACGATGCTGGGTCTTTTTATTCGTTTTAAGGCAAAATTAGGTTTAAAAAGGAACCGATAATTTAATTAACTTGAATCTAAAATATTTTCTGTGATTAATTAGAATTAATTAACGAAAGTAATGTTGAAATAAAAATTCATTAAAGAGTGTCGTAATTGTGGAACTATTTTTTTCTCTCTTTTTTTTTAATGCATAGTAATTGTCAAAATATTGCACGGTTGGTCTAAATATGAAAATCGAATTACTTTTTCTCGTTCTGTATACGAATTGCGAGACAGAATGGCACCTTCTCTTAAACTCCATAAATTTTAATGCACCGATCGATGCGTTTCATTTTATAAAACAATATTAGAATAAGATACCCGTTTCTGAATGAGAACAACCAGAAACAAATTTGCTTTTGCTATCGACAAAAGGTTCTTTGTACAATCGATGAATGGCTAGCAAACCGTATAGTTTGATCACGTTCGATTCGTTTACAAACATGGGCTACAGTTCTGAATAAAGCAGTAGATTTCGCGTTACGTTTATTGAAAATTAGTAGCAATAAATTCAGTTTCGGTGCTGACAAATGATTTGGAAATGGTTCTTTGCATAAACGATGAGTAACTAATAAACCGGAAAATAGGATCATATTCGGTTCATTTATGAATATTGAAGTGTTGTTAGGTATAGAGGGATTGTAACTTTATATTAATCGCATTTATTACGAATTATTGCCGATAAATTTACCGACTGCCAGTTGATAAAAGATTCCACGTTAATATTTGAGTGATACAACATTTGTAATAAACATATCGAACAGCGATTGATTAAAAAGAAAGAGGAAAAAAAATATCGACACTTTGCGGTCCTGTAGGTAGTGCAACTGGGCAGCGATTTTATTTTAGCGAATCCTATGTTTAGACTGCATATCAATAATATATTTACCAATTAATGTGTCTCAAAGACTGTGATAAAAATAAATTTCTCCTTAAATAAAGTGCAGTTCTATTAAGTTTATTATTTACTCTCATTAAAAAGAAAAACAAATATTTTTATTCTTCCTCGATTTCTTCGATTTAAGTGCGAATCTACAGAACAGTATGTTAAAAATAATTACAGGTCGCAAAGAATATAAAATTAATATGAAATTCATATAAAATTCTAAAAATCAATCTTAATATAAAATTCTAAAAATTAATCTGAATCTAAAATTCTAAAAATTAATCTTAATATAAAATTCTAAAAATTGTTGCATTCCGTTCCATACGCTTAAGAGTATCAAAATAATTAGAAGAATTCGGCCAGAAAAAAAGATTTTTAAGTACAAAAAAAAATATTTATTATTAACGTTCAAATTAAATATAATAAGAAAAATTTTTAATTTCGACTATTATTTTTTCACAGTCAACAGAAAATGACCCAATATTCAATTTTATAAGTACAAATATTTTATCTTCCTCACCCAAACGTAATGCAAAGAAGCAATCCGATCGCTTTCTCACCCTCCCCGATCTCGACTCGTCTCAACTATAATAAAAGTGTCCAACATGACACTGCCATAAAAAGAAGAAGAAAAAAAAGAAGAAAAACATAGAAAAGAGTGAAACAAAAATGCAAAGAAAGAAAAATAAAAGCAGTGAACACGGATTCACAAGGCCAACGTAATTTCTCCTATCCTTTTTAGCGGGCGCGATGAAAGGGAAAGCGGCGCCCCTCCGACAACTTGTCCATGGCGTGGCGTTTCCACGTAGGAACGGGGGTCGTTAGGCGAAAGGACTTCGGGGGCGAGTAGCGCGGAGGAAGACTAGAAGCCCTTCGTGATTTCCTATTAGCACAGATATTGCTTCACCAAGAACGAAAGTAATAATTTATCCGGCCACGGGCTCGTAGGGTTGCCGCGTCTCTTTCCACCCGGATCCTCCATCTCTTTCTCCAACCCCCTCGATTTCTCTCTTTCCTCTCTCTCTTTCCTCTCTCTTTTCTCTCTCTTTCCTCTGTCTTTCCTCTCTCTTTCATCTCTTTCCTCTGTCTATTCGTATGTATCTTTTCTTCAACCCCCTCTGGCCTTCCACAACACCGGCGATCTCTCCGTTTCGCTTCCTCCTTCCAGCGTGGGAGCCCCGTTAACCGCCCCCGAGCTTAACCCACCGCCAACGTCCGCTCGGTTCATTGTAGCGCAAAAATAAGTGAGTGTATGATGCACGGGCGAGGGGAAATTATACGGCCTGTAAGTGGAAAAGGAAAGGGGGGTTGCCACGGACAGCCAGCCGGGGGTTGGGCTGAATACTTTACCACCGACTCTCGCGCAGTTGCACAGAAAGAGAAAGGAGAGGAGGGGAAAAAAAAAGAAAGAATGGAAAAAGAGAGAAAGAGAGGGTGAGACGTCGAGTGAATTCGCTATTTCTCGAAGCCCTTTTGAAACGACCGCCGCACCTAAACTCTCCCTCTTTATCCCCAGTTCCTGTGTTTCTTTCTTTTTTCCTCCCGCTGTTCTCGAAGTCTTTTTCATCTTCGTCTTTCTCGTCGCGGTCCCTTGCTACCTGGCCTGACTTGCCCTTTCTTTTTCTCCCAATCTCTTCCACATGGTCTCTTTTTATTCTTTTTTTCCCCCACTTTTTTTTCTTTCCTTTTGCTCTCCTTTTTCTCTCCTTTTTCTTCCTCTTCCAGAGAGTATGTACGCGGTGGAAAAAGCTCGAGTCGAACGGGAACGGACGAACGGAGCTAATCCTTCGCACGCGAAAAGCAAAAGGCGGCCTCTCGAGTTTCACGAGGCTTTGCCGATTACGCTTCGGCGGAAGGGATGGATCTGGGGAGCTTTTTGCGACCGACTGTTAAATATCCGGACACGAGTAGACGGAACGGAGAAATGCTCTTGCGTGGATTGACTTGTGTCTGTTATTGTTTTTATTTAAAAAAAAAAAGCAATGATAAAAGCATCGAATAAAATTGTAAAAAAAATTATTGGTACGTTGGATAGAAAAATTTTCAATAATTTTGATGAAAAGTGCACGCGTGTCTCGATCCTCGCTTAAAGATCAACTTCAAGACTCGCTAATTGGAGGATCGTTTCCTTATCCGCAAGTAAAAGGAAAACGATAACCTCTATAATGCTTTTTAACGAGGCTCGAGTCTGCTCTAGCGATCCTTGTGCGTTGTGCGCCTGCGCAAACGCTCGCGACATGACGGCCTTTCAACGAAACTTCTAATTAAATAACAAGTTAATACAAGTTATTGCTAGTTAACGAGCTCGCAGTGTATCAGCTCGAGCTTATTGTTTTTGCTACGTTGCCTGCTGGAAACTTTGCTCGATTTTGGAAGTCTTGAAAATTCTTTCCGAGTTCGCTCCGTGGAATCGAGGTTCGACGCAGATCTGTGATTCCTGACTGTGGGCTACAGTTCGGCGAGTTTGACTAATATATATTAATTATATATATTAAGTTTGCAGTTTATTCTATGGATCTCTATTCTTGGAAAGAATTAAAAAAAATTTGATCAACAGGGCGTAATAATAAAAAAAAAGAACATATCTCTCGATGCAAAAATAAATAAAAAAAGACGAAACGGTATTGTTCAGCGAATTTTGAAAAGAAATATTTTGTAGCGTTTCAAGGAACGTAAATTATATCTAGATCAATGTACTAAAATAAAATCAGTATGAACTACGAAATGATATATTTCATTATATAAAGTAATATAATAAAATATGATCGACGCCTGTGTTAAAAAATCCAGAATTGAATAAAAAAAAC
>SMSQ01021349.1:0-12630 GCA_019453375.1 Ctenoplectra terminalis | reverse complement strand
AATCGATACCGCCAGTTTTCAGAAACGAACGACGCCTAACGTGTTAAATAATCAATACTTGTTAATAATAGAAATATTATAATGAACAATTTTAAAAGCTACGTTAGAGCAGGTTAGCTCTAATATCAATTTTAGAAGCTACTGAAAGATTGCCAAATTTTTGTACAAAATTTTTCCAGCGAACAAAACGCGAGCAAAGAATATTATTACAATTCCAGGCTCCTTAAGACAATCGGTACAAATTACGCATAATAAATGCGAATCTTTTCGTTACATTAACCCTCTATAGCCCGAATTTTGTCCGTTTATCGGAGAAAAAATTACGATTGATCACAGTTTTTCACTTTGATTTGAAAATTTTTAAATTAATTGCTATAGATGGATCGTGGTATAATTAGAGTGATACGGTAATAAAATTTAATAGTACAATGATAACTAAATAAAATTAATTTCTTTAAATATAGACACATTAGTTCGTAACTTTTAAGTCACACAAAGCCATAGAGGGTTGATTACATATTTAAAAATTACATATTTGTTACAGTTTCACACTTCGAGTTGAGAATTCTTGAACCAATAATTCCAACAGACCAGAGACTGGTATAATAATAAAATTCAATAGTAGAATGATATGTAAATGAGATAAAAATTTTTAAACGTAGACACACGAGTACGTAATTTTCAAGTCACGCAATAAAATATAAGAATAAGATTTGGATTATAATTCTATCGTTGTCTTTCGACCTATCCTTCGCTGATTGCCAGACTACAATAGCTTGGAAAAAATAGCTAAATTCATTTTGTATTATGTACATGTATAAGAATTTTTTTTTAATCTGATATTGTCGTGAAAAAAAAAAACTGTAAGCCTGATCTATTACCAATCTCGTTAAAACCCGTTATCCATAGGCAAAAAGTGTAGTAACACCCATATCTGTAATTTATAAATTAGCTTCACGGAAATATTTAAATTAATGAATAACTTTTTATGTAATATTCCACCGTGTTGCATAACAGAAGGTGGTCAGAGACTCTCGAGAGAAATTTACATATGCATAATGTGATCTCTTAAAGACACTAAAAAAAAAAAAGAAAAAAAGAAAAAGAAAAATGTTTAAAGCAAACATCGAACTGTTCCACGAATCTAATAAATTGTTAATACCATTCCTTTCCACGCCACTTTTTCCGAAATACTTTCACCGTCAAATACTGTTAAGAGTTTAAGAAAGAAAAGAAAAATTCGATAGTCCATCTGTGTATGTGTCTTTTTATTTTTAAACGGAAATAGAACATCGGCTTTGTTTTACGGCTAAAACACTTTCTCGTACCTTTATAGAAACTTAAAAGAGGGAGGAGAATGCTACTCCACTTGGACAAATGAAATCCACGGAAGGCGTCGAAGTTCATAAATATTCCCTGTCGAGCCAAAGTATACGCACCGCTAGAAATTAATTATCACCGCGATCACTGCAATCTCTTTTGTAAATTGTCGTCACGTATTTATTTCCCTGTACGTGCATGCAACTTTTTATTTTTTTCTATCCACTTACACGGAAGATAATCGTTGCAACGCAATTTTTATCCAGTTTTAGACGCACGTCTAATGAAATAGCCAGGCCATTCGCAATTTTCATCTTTTGTGTTTGTAGTAAAATCTAAAAGCATGAAGGAAATTTGATTACTAATTTTATTGACTAATTTTTTCTTAACTAATTTTATTAAACTAATTTCTATTTAACTAATTTTACTGACCAATTTTTATTTAACTAATTTTATTGACTAATTTCTATTTAACTAATTTTACTGACCAATTTTTATTTAACTAATTTTATTGATCAATTTTTCATTGACCAATTTTTATTTAACTAATTTCATTTACTAATTTTTATTTAACTAATTTTATTGACTAATTTCTATTTAACTAATTTTTATTTAACTAATTTCTATTTAACTAATCTTATTGACCAATTTTTATTTAAGTAATTTTATTGACCAATTTTTATTTAGCTAATCTTATTGACCAATTTTTATTTAACTAATCTTATTGACCAATTTTTATTTAATTAATCTTATTGACCAATTTTTATTTAACTAATTTTATTGACCAATTTTTATTCAACTAATTTTACTGATTAATTTCTAAATTTGATTTTAATAGTTTGGTTAAAATTCTGACTAATCTTAGTTCAACGCTCAGCGGCTATAGAAGAAATTATTCACAGGATTGCTTTAGCCGTATCCTGCGAAAGATAAAACGCTAAAAATACAGGAATCACGGAACGATACGTCCATGAGAACACCTACCTCAAAAAATTGCGAACCTCGAAAAAAAAAGAACACATTACACCACGCTGCTTAGCGTGTACCAATTTCACAGACACTGAACGAACGACTGACTCACACATGGTAATTAACATCATCCTGTGTCACGGTGACACAAAAATTTTTGCTATTTTTTGCAATTAGCGTTTCACCAAATGCTACAGCTTTAAGTAACCTTGCATCGAGCGGGTTTTATTAAGGCAAATAATCAACCTTGTACTCGAGATGCTCTTTGTACCCTGTTTTAACAGTTTCATACACTACAGGACGAATAATGAACATGTAGATTTCTGGAGACGTGCTTCGGTATTTTCTTTCATCGTATCACTGAAATATCGTCGTAGCGATCCTCTCTCGTTGCAATTTTCAGTTTTGGTAATAAATAATATCGGTGGGACAAACTGGACGAATTCGGTGGATGGACGAGCGCTGGTATTTAATTATTGGCCATAAAATTTCAAAGCGACACGCTTCGATCTTTCGATTTCAACGATTACAAACGAAGGACACTTTCACCCTGTCGTTAGAATNAATGTTTCGAATGGGTCACGCCACTTTGAATCAAAATTTTTTTTTTTTTTATTATACGATAAGAGTACGGTACAAGAAAAAAGTTGAATGAACGTACTTGAAACATCATATGTATCGTGCTGAACGTCTTATGTCGGTTTTTCCTAATTAAATTCATGCTTTTGCAAATCAAATTCACCGTATATTATGTTTAAAAAAGAAAACGTCAAATTATGTTAGTTACAGTGTAAGAAATCAAAAGTTTTACAATACATACAATTACATAATTGCGATATGGAGATGAAGATGTGTATGAAAACTGTGTGCAGATAATTCAATAATCATAATAATTAAAGAAGAAGTGTTTATAGACTAGGTTATTATGACGGTATTAGGTTACTATGAACGGTTATATAATAATAATAATTTTTGTTATTATAATAATAATAAGTTTTTGTATAATAATAATAATAAGTTTTTGTATAATAATATTAATAATTAAAGAACTAGGTTATTATAATGGTATTAGGTTAATATAAACGGTTCTTCTTTAATTATTATTATTATTATTGAATTATCTACACACAGTTTTCATACACACCTTCATTTCCATATGCAATTATGTAATTGTATGAATTGTAAAATTTTTGATTTGTTACTATGTAATTAACATTATTTGATGTTTTTTTTAATATAATATACGGTGAATTTCATTTGAAAAAGGTTGAATTTAATTTCAAAAAGGGTGAATTTAATTTGCAAATGGGTGAATTTAATTTGAAAAAGACTGAATTTAATTTGAAGAAGACTGAATTTAATTTAAAAAAGGGTGAATTTAATTTGCAAATGGATGAATTTAATTTGAAAAAGACTGAATTTAATTTGCAAGTAAACGCAGAATCGAGTTGGTCGCAGCGAGAAACGGTTCAGGGAGCGTGAAAAAAAAAAAAAAAAAAAGGGAAATTCATTTTTACCGAGCTGCGAAGAGCAAGCACTCTTCGACACTTGAACCGTGTCGTTGCCAAATCTTTAGAATACAAGCAGTCGCACCTGTTTGCCTAGCAGAAAAACTTTCACTCCTTTGCCGAAGAATGTCGCCGAGGAGCGACGAACAAATGTTTCCGAGCAAAAGTGTAAAATTTCACTCTTTTACCCTTTAATTCCCGATTTCCTAATCGCGCGGAACCGATCATTTTATTTTTTTCTTCTCCATTTCTGCATCCATTCGCGCATCGACATCGTGCGTCATTTATTGCATATTTAATTACAAATATGGTGAAAGTCTCGAGGGAACAACGTTAATCAAGCCACGTTCGCTTTTTTCTTAAGAAATCGGGGAACTGAGCGCATCTCGAAATGTAAAATACATATTATAAATCACGCATTGCGAAATGGAATAGGATTTCATAAACGACGTTGTGATTAGTCGACCCAATGTTCCCGTTTCGGTGACTTTTGCTCCTCGTTTCTTTCTTACCTAAGTTGATCGAACTCGAATGTGAAAATCATATCGTGGAGGGAGATCGATGAAAACGGAAAAAATTTAATTTTTCCGAAAGAAAAAGAAAAATAAAAATAACCAGACGTATTTTATCCTGAGAAATTTAAGAGGACCCATAAATTTGTATGAGAAAGTTTCAAAACCGATGACCTGTTTTCCGCCAAACCGTTGAAACAATTTCGATCAAAATTCTATCTACGCTTATTAATTAACACTTTGCTGATCGGTGACGAGTTAACTCGTCTTTTCGAACCTAAACGATAAAACGGCTATTCAAACGAGATATTACAGAATAAAAAAACGTAATATCACAAGTTACGTTGATAATAAAAATCAGGTTTCCAAATTCTCCAAAATAAATGCTTTCTTCTTTTCTTGTAATTCATTAATGGGTACTGTTAAATCCCATTAAACAAAGATACCATTATTATCGTTTTGCAATTTGTTTTTTGCTATATACACTGCACCACGAACTTTCTGGGAGCTAAACAAATTTCAAAAAATAATTGCTTCTAATTCATTAATGGGTACTGTTAAATCCCATTAAACAAAGATACCATTCTTATTGTTTTGCAATTTGTTTTTTGCTACATACACTGCTCCACGAACTTTGCGGGAGCTAAACAAATTTCAAAAAAATAATAGCTTCTAATTCATTAATGGGTACTGTTGAATCCCATTAAACAAAGATTTTCAAAGAATTTCAAAGATTTTCAAAGAATTTCAAAGATTTTCAAAGAATTTCAAAGATTTTCAAAGAATTTCAAAAAATAATACCTTGTAACTCATTAATGGGTACTGTTAAATCCCATTAAACAAAGATACCATTCTTATTGTTTTGCAATTTGTTTTTTGCTACATACACTGCTCCACGAACTTTGTGGGAGCTAAACAAATTTCAAGAAAATTATACCTTGCAATTCATTAATGGGTACTGTTAAATCCCATTAAACAAAGATACCACTTTCCTTTGCAAACTTTTACAATTCTCTTCTTAAATTCTTAACTACTTTCCGACCAAATGTTTTCGAATTAGTATCACAGCACCCAGCCTAACGGAAAGTGGACCAAAATCGACGTGTCGTTTAACGTCTTAACTATATTCAGAACCATCAATCGTCCGAATACACTCGTCCGGTACTGCAACGGAGAGAACGACCAAAGCTGGCTTAGAATTCGCTGTCGTTCGTCAAATCACAGCTCCGCGTGTCTCTCGAAAGAACCTGTACAATTGGGATCCGACTAGAACATCGCTCGAACATCCACGCGAACGACGGATACAAGTTGCACCGATCAACGTGGCCACGAGTTCTCGAACAAACGATATCGAATGTCAAGAGGCACAGAGTGGGAAAATACACTTTCTCCGAGGGTTCTGGCCGACCCACATTTTGGAATCACTCGCCGCCACGTTCATGGATGCTGATGACCGTCGATGAACGCTTCGACCGCGTACTCTAGCAGGAACAAATCCGGCCAAGGGAATCAAGGTCGCTCTCACGAGAGTGTCAGACCGTTTTCGCGTGTCTGGCAAAGTTCGCTGCACGCTCACGGCTATGGTTTATTAATTTTATTCAGGCCTGTGTTTTGTAGAAAATTATCCACGGTGCTTTATGTAATTTAATCGTGGAACAGTTTGATGCTGTTCGATTGGAAAAAGGTGAACGTGCGGTGTCGCGTTTGGAAATAAATTGATTGATCGCGTTTGTGGTATTGGAACGCGGTTATTGAGTGGCGGACGTTTCGATATTTCCAATAGGGAATAAACGGTATATCTTTCTGTAATAATTCCGTTTAATGGATTGAGAAAACTAATTGAATTAGCCTCGAAGGTGTCGCGTTACAAATATAAAGTTTGTAGTAAAATGAGTTTAAAAGTTCGGTTGAAAATAAATGGTGTATCGATTAAGTGAGTCTTTCTTTCTTTCGTTGAGCCAAGCAAAATTATAAAAGTTAACGTTCAATGTTGAGATTACATTAAAATACTTTACATTGAATTATTGAGATATTGAAATAAATTTAATATTAAATGAACATTGAAATATTGAAATAAATTTGATATTAAATGGACATTGAAATATTGAAATAAATTTGATATTAAATGGACATTGAAATATTGAAATAAGTTTGATATTAAATGGACATTGAAATATTGATATAAATTTAATATTAAATGGACATTGAAATATTGAAATAAAATAGTTGAATCGGTTAATGTATCTATCGGGAACGGATTTAGGTTGGTTGAAGCCTCGGGCGCAAAATTGGAGCCCTCCTAAACATTAAATTAAAAAAAAAGAAAAAAAATAAACTTGAATATTAAATTATGAATTTTATTTAACACGTTAAACGCCACGCTAATTTTGGTCGATTTCTCGTTAGCCTATGTGTTGTGATACCAATTAAAAAACATTTAGTCGTAAAATAGTTAAGAATTTAAGAAGAAAATTGTAAATGCCTGCAAAGGAAAGTGGTATCTTTGTTTAATGCGATTTGATAGAACACATTAATGAATTATAAGGTATTATTGTTTGAAATTAATACCATCAGTCCTGAGAAATCAATGATGCCTAAACGGAAATCTCAGCGTCGATCCGCAGGGACCGGCGTGGCGCTTAACGTGTTAATCAAATATAATACATAGGAATTATAATGTTCCAAATTCAAATGCAGAAGAATTCATAAACGATTGAATGTTATGAAACTAAATTATGAGCCGTGTATTGATTAATAATAATATTTGAACTTAAGTAATTTTTAATAATAAACCAAATAATCCTACGCGCCAGAGTTCGATCATTCTGATAAAACCTTTCGAAAAAGTGTCATTTCTCTCGCTTTCTCTCTCTCCTACGCTTACAATCGTAAAACACTACACTTAATTTGCATATTCGTTATATGCAATGTAACGATAACGAAAAATAGAAGCAAAATAAAAAAATTCAATTTATAATTAAAAATTGCCCTCGTACAAGCGACAGACTTTGAAACCCGCGTTTTCGCAGGGCCGACGCTCAAGCGATAGACTTCGAATCCCGCGTTTTCGCGCCGCGTACAATGTGTCGACGAAACAGCTTCGAGCTGCTGTTTCCCTGCAGCAAAACGTGCAAAAGGGTTAAATCTCGCCTCGAACCACCTGTTACCCAACTTGTAATAAGATACAAGCAATAACCGTGTAATAGAGACAATCGATGCATCGATGGCATTCCAGGGACCATTGACCAGACCTGCAACAGATAACTCTGTGGACAGCAGCTCAAACAATCAAGGTCAGCAAGCATTCCTCGACAACTTTCCACGAACGTTTTATCGTGGCTAACAATCGTCGTCGTCCACTTTTCCCTCTCCGGATAGGCCGACCAATAAGTGGCACGATGTCGACGATGAATGAACGGGAACAAAGAGAGTTCGTGAGACAAGCTCGTCCGCAACTCGTGCCACTGGGCTTCTACAGGTTATCCTAAATACCAGGATGTATCAAAATTTCCGAGCTACTGTCTCGTTTTATCGAATCGATAGAAAAGAATGCAAGGTCCTCGCGCAATGTCCATAATGCAATTACCATTAAGTGGAAGTTCCTGTTCACGTATGTTTGTAAACGGTGTTAGAAAATACGCTTCATTTATGTATACGCTGACGAGGGTTTTCTATTTCTGTCTTCGATTGTTATTTGTAGACAACGAGCTTTTATGGATATTTATTTTTTTTTTTTTTTAGAATATGGTGAAAAGGAGTGGAATCTTGGTAGGAGATTATTTTATTTACCAGGTGTTATAAAGAGTATTATAATTTGGATGGTTTGGATGTTTTTTTATATTGATTTAAATTTTAGTTCTTATATATATATATTTTTTTAGAATATTACAAAAAGAGTAGAACTTCAATAGAAAATTATTTCTCCAAGTGTTATAAAAAGTACTATAATTTGGATACTTTGAATATTTTTTTATATTGCTTTAAATTTTAGTTCTTATATAATTTTTTTTTTTTTAGAATATAACAAAAAAAGTAGAACTTCAATAGAAAATTATTTTTCCAGGTGTTATAAAAAATACTATAATTTGGATACTTTGAATATTTTTTTATATTGATTCGAATTTTAGTTTTTATCATATTTTTGTTAGAATATAGTAAGAAAAGTAGAACCTCGGTGGAAAATTATTACACAAGGTGTTACAAAAAGTACTATAATTTGTATAATTTATATATTCAAATTTTAGTTTTTATCACATTTTTGTTAGAATATAATAAAAAAAAAGTAAAACCTCGGTAGAAAATTATTTCACCTACCAGATGTTACAAAAAGTACAATAATTTAGATACTATATATATATTTTTTCACACTGCTTTAAACTTTAATTCCTTCCAATTACCTAGCTCGTCAATCTTAAATTATCCCCACAAAAACCTTCACTATCGTTTCACCAGATACGCGAACTATCTTCCATGCACTCACCATTTTTACCAACAGAGTCTCCTCCTCGAGGTACCAGCTTCTTTTAATCCGAACGACCGTTCAAGGTTAACCAGGCTATAAAACAACCACTTCGAATTGAAGATCCTTCGGTACATTTTGCTCGAGTCATCCTTAAAACTGTACAGTTTCGAACAAGGACAGCCTCGTTTTGTTTCAAGAAACCAGTAACACAATCGTTCGTGCGACCAACGATCCTGCTAATCGTGGCTTCGAAGATCGACGTTTCGCCAGCAGGAAGCTTTCGATATGATCACCACTGATCAAGGAAAGTGAAATACGAATACGAAACAAAAGCGGGTCACAGGTGTTCCATTCACCGAAAGGGCCTAGCGTTCTTGACCCAAATATTCGGCCTCTGCTGGAACCGAAAGGTCTTTGACCACCGCCAACGGTCTTCCAATATTCGACGAGCGAACGATGGTATCGTCGGTAACGAGCAACGAGGTACGTACATTTAACCCATTGCCGCACACTTTTTATTTCGAAGTGGCGCTCAGAAACACACTTTTTTTTTTTCAATTGTTTACGTCTACCAGATGAAATTGAGCGTAACTTGTATATTTGGAAGTGAAAATTATCACATTTGGCCACAGTTTTTATAAAAAAAACTTTTCACGGCTATAACCGTCGTTCGCTCGTCATATTTTTTTAATAATTAAAATTTGCACGACGTCTATAGCCGTCATTTGCCTACATATCGACAAAAATTTGACGGCTATAGCCGTCATTTGCGGCAATGGGTTAACGGGGAGCCGGTAAACAGGTTCAAAGAAAGTTTCCTTACAATTTCGAGAGGGGAGAAAGATATATGGCTGCAAACGCTCGAGAGGAATCCAAAGAGAGTCCTCAGGAAACTCTTTCGCTAGGTCTTTGTGCGTGGAATTTATGGTATAGAATTTTATTACACGCTTCGAGAAGAAAACGTGGAAACTGAGATTAAACCATTTGCGCTGGCAGATAATTCACAGTCGGCCGTACCGAAACAATACTCTGTCATTCGCCTTGAGGCGCCGTTTGAAACGAGAAGGCTCAGTAGATTCTTGCGCGAAGAGTTTTACACGGATATGAACTCTAATTTCGTTTATCAATTTTATCTTATACAGTATGGTATATTTAAATATAGTTCGACAAACGATTTCATCCATTTTATTTCCGCGATAACTACCTACTGACGCATACAACGCGTTCGCGAGTTTCAAACATAAAGATTTCGACGTGCGCGACGCGTCTTTCCAGCGCAAGCGGTTAACCATCTGACCGTGTGACTTAAAAGTTACAAACTGATGTATCTATATTTTAAATAATTAATTTTATTTAGTTATCGCTGCAGTATTAAATTTGATTACTGTATTACTGTAGCGACACCAAGATCCATCTACGGTAATTATTAGTTAAAATATTTTCAAATCGAAGTGAAAAACTGTGATCAATCGTAATTTTTTCTCCAATAAGCAGACAAAATTCGGGCTATAGAGGGTTAAAAGATCGCGCACTTTAGATATCTAAGTCTAACAAAATTAAAAACGAAAAAAAACACGGTGGACTCGCGTGAACCCGAACACAACAAAAAGGTTAAAGAAGTAAAGTTAACCCTCTATGGGACTGTCTGACTTAAAAGTTACAAACCGATGTATCTATATTTTAAAAAATTAATTTTCTTTAGTTATCACTGCACTATTAAATTTGATTACTGTATTACTGTAACGATACCACGATACATCTGTAGCAATTATTAGTTTAAGAATTTTGAAGTCGAACTGAAAAACTGCAAACAATCGTAATTTTTTCTCCGACAAGCAGACAAAATTCGGGCTATAGAGGGTTAACCCTTTGCACTCCAGGGCTCCGGAGCGAAGCCATTTAAAATTTGTCTTCAAACTCGACGGCTCCCGAGCGGAGCTATTTAAAATTTGTCTTCAAACTCGACGGCTCCGGAGCGGAGCCATTTAAAATTTGTCTTCAAACTCGAGGGCTCCGCTATGGAGACAATGCAAATAATATTTAGTTTATACCAAGAGGCAACACACCTTGGACGATTACAAAATGTAATAGTGTTATAGTTTTTTGTTTTCTTAACCTGAGGCTATAGTATTAGATTAGTAGTCGGGTTTGATTGCTGCGATTTAGAGAGCGTTACGTTTAGTTGAAATATCTGGAAAGGCACCGAGCGTTTTCTTTATCACGTTAAGCGTCACATTGGTTCTTGAGGACCGACTCTGAAATTTTCATTTAAACGTCGTTGGTTTCTGAGGACTGATAGTATTAATTTCAAAAAATAATACCTTACAATTTATCAATGGCTATTATTAACTTTTGCACTCGACTGGCTCCGCTATGGCGACACGCATAATTTTCTTCAGAGATTAAGTTTCAAATTAAATTTTGTATCTTGGTCAGTTCAAACGCTTCTTTTGTTTTAAAATAAACTAAATTAACCAAATAAATACCAAAATCGTAAACATTTATAATTTTCTGTTTCTCATTCCGAAAGAAAGGGTTAAATCGCGTTAAACGAAGATACGACTTTTCTTTACAGGTCTCTGCAGTTTACTTCTTAAATTCTTAACTATGTTGCGACAAATGTTTTTCAATTAGTATCGCAACACACGGTGTAACGGAGAGTCGACCAAAATCGGCGTGGCGTTTAACGTGTTGAAGTTATTAAGCAGACGATTTGATGGAAGATATTCACCGTGCTCAAGAAGATTTGATTTATGAGTTATAAATCTCTCGTTTCTGTAATGTGTGTAAAATAGACGTAAGTAAATAACTTGTATCATATTAACGTCTTATTAGCTGTGAGTTTACTTTGCTGTTAATCGCAATCATTCGTTTCATGAATGATGGTCAAAGCTATTTCCTCGATTAGTTTCATGAAATTTTGGTTTAACATGTAATCCACTTTAAATAAAAAAATTTATATTAGAATATTTGATCGTTGAAAGTTAACCACGGATCTGAATTCTAGGCACTTTGATCTTGTTTTATCCGTCACGAGTAATCAAATTGCAATTGATACAATTGACATCGCGAGGAAGTTAAGAACACAGAACTTTAATAGAAACTAAAAAAATTACATTAGAATATTTGATCATTGAAAATTAACCACGGATCTGAATTCTAGGCACTTTGGTTTTGTTTTATCCGTCACGAGTAATCAAATTGCAATTGATACAACTGACATCACGAGGAAGTTAAGAATACAGAACTTTAATAGAAACTAAAAAAATTACATTAGAATATTTGATCATTGAAAATTAACCACGGATCTGAATTGTAGGCATTTTGGTCTTGTTTTATCCCTCACATGTAATCAAATTACAGTTAATACAATTGACATCGCGAGGAAGTTAAGAATACAGAACTTTAATAGAAACTAAAAAAATTACATTAGAATATTTGATCATTGAAAATTAACCACGGATCTGAATTGTAGGCACTTTGGTCTTGTTTTATCCCTCACATGTAATCAAATTACAGTTAATACAATTGACATCGCGAGGAAGTTAAGAATACAGAACATTAAAAGAAACTAAAAAATTTGCATTACAATATTCGATCGTTGAAAGTTAATCACGGATCTGAATTCTAAACACATTGATCTTGTTTTACACTTCAATAAAGAGTTGTCATCAACACGCGTAATCTTAATATTACACACAGGAAACAAGTTTCTAAACGAGCGACTATAAGACGAAGAAAAGTCGCGGTAGTTCTAACCGACTCTCCCATGTCTGATCTTTATCGGATTCTACTACTTCCTCGATACTTCTACACACGGTTGCGCGCACATATGCAAGGCAATTTGTTGGAGACGTAC